>CM077177.1:41599383-41631883 GCA_039654105.1 Coreius guichenoti | reverse complement strand
GTTCTGCCCCTCCTTCCTGTGAGATTTCTGCTGGCCAATCATCACGTGTGTTTTGCACTGATAGCGAATGTTTGCTGACCTGGTTCTCTGTTTCGACACACAGGCCTCCTGACAGCGACTCTGAGAGCGACATCATCTTTGACAACGCTGATGTCAGTTTCCTACAGGTCATTAAATCTCATTAATTAATGCAGTTCGACACGTTAACCCTGTAAAGCCTGACATACACTATATTGCCAAAAGTTTTGGGACGCCTGCCTTTACATGCACATGAACTTTAATGACATCCCACTGTGGAGTTGGCCCACCCTTTGCAGCTATAACAGCTTCAACTCTTCTGGGAAGGCTTTCCACAAGGTTTAGGAGTGTGTTTATGGGAATTTTTGACCATTCTTCTAGAAGCGCATTTGTGAGGTCAGGCACTGATGTTGGATGAGAAGGCCTGGCTCGCAGTCTCCGCTCTAATTCATCCCAAAGGTGTTCTATCGGGTTGAGGTCAGGACTCTGTGCAGGCCAGTCAAGTTCCTCCACACCAAACTCGCTCATCCATATCTTTATGAACCTTGCTTTGTGCACTGGTGCGCAGTCATGTTGGGACAGGAAGGGGCCGTCCCCAAACTGTTCCCACAAAGTTGGGAGCATGAAATTGTCCAAAATGTCTTGGTATGCTGAAGCATTAAGAGTTCCTTTCACTGGAACTAAGGGGCCAAGCCCAACCCCTGAAAAACAACCCCACCCCATAATCCCCCCTCCACCAAACTTTACACTTGGCACAATGCAGTCAGGCAAGTCCCGTTCTCCTGGCAACCGCCAAACCCAGACTCGTCCATCGGATCGCCAGACCGAGAAGCGTGATTGGTCACTCCAGAGAACACGTCTCACTGCTCTAGAGTCCAGTGGCGGCATGCTTTACCCCACTGCATCCCACGCTTTGCATTGCACTTGGTGATGTAAGGCTTGGATGAGCTGCTCGGCCATGGAAACCCATTCCATGAAGCTCTCTACACACTGTTCTTGAGCTCATCTGAAGGCCACAGAAGTTTGGAGGTCTGTAGCTATTGACTCTACAGAAAGTTGGTGACTTCTGCGCACTGTGACCCTCAGCATGCGCTGACCCCGCTCTGTGATTTTACGTGGCCTATCACTTTGTGGCTGAGTTGCTGTTGTTCCCAATTGCTTCCACTTTGTTATAATCCCACTAACAGTTGAGCGTGGAATATTTAGTAGTGAGGAAATGTCAGGAATGGACTTATTGCACAGGTGGCAACCTATCACGGTACCACGCTTGAGTTCACTGAGCTCCTGAGAGCGACCCATTCTTTCACAAATGTTTGTAGAAGCGTCTGCATGCCTAGTGCTTGATTTATACACCTGTGGCCATGAACTGATTGAACACCTGAATTCAATGATTTGGAGGGGCGTCCCAATACTTTTGGCAATATAGTGTATTTTCATATTTAATACATAAGGCTTTTATGGCTCATATAGTCTGATATAGTGAGAATATGGAGGAAAACCAGCTCAGTTTTTCTGCGCAGGAGGAGCCCAGCCGTAGGAAAGCAGCGGATCCGTCAGAGAGCTCCAACTCGGAGAAGCCGCTCCTGATAGCGCATTACCTGTACATACAGGTCCGTGTGTGACCCTTGACCCTTCACATGGCATTGCAGCTGTCGAGCTGTGTTTCTTTATCCTGTTCTGTCTCTTCAGATGGAGTACTGTGAGAAGAGCACGCTTAGAGACACGATCGATCAGGGCTTGCATCAGGACGCCAGTCGCCTCTGGAGGCTCTTCAGGGAGATCCTGGACGGTCTGTCCTACATCCACGAGCAGGTCAACATCTACACACTCATCAGACTTCATCAGACTTCCGCTTATGAGACGTGTGACGTGTTTTATTTATTTATTTTATTCCCATTTTTTTTCATTTTTCCTGACTCTGATTTAATGGAACGTTGAAATCAAGAAACGTATACAATGTAACAATTTATTAAAAAACCTTTTCGGACCTTATGAATTTTTTTTTTCTTCAAAATTCTGTTTTAATTTTTTCTGGATTACATTTTTTTCCTGTTTTAATTTTTCTGGACTCCGATTTAAAGGTTAAATTAAATGTTAATAAAATAAATGTCTAATTAATTGATATCGTTAAAATTTCAACAAAAAAAAACGTTTTTCGGGCCCTATGATATCAGTTTTATTTATTTTTTCCAAAATCATTTTTTTTCTGTTTGAATTATTCTGGATTCTGTTCGTTCTTTTTTTTTTTTTTTTTTTTTTTTATTTATTTATTTATTTATTTATTTATTTATTTTTTAATTCATTTTTTTCTGGACTCTGATTTAATGGTTAATCAAAAAGCATGTCTAATTAATTGAAATCTCGAAACTTGTACAATTTAACAATTTATTAAAAAAAACTTTTCTGACCTTATGAATTTTTTTTTTAACCATTTTTTTCTTTCGGGCCCTATTATATCAGTTTTACTTTTTTCCCAAAATCCGTTTTTCTTTGTTTACATTTTTCTGGACTCTGATTTAATGGTTCAATTTAAATGTTATTAATAAAAAAGCACGTCTAATTAATTGAAATCAAGAAACGTACAATTTAACAACAATTTATCTAAATAAAAAAAAAAAATTTCAGGCCCTATGAATTTTTTTTTCAAATTCTGTTTTAAATGTATGGACTCTGATTGAATGGTTAAATTAAATGTTGGATATAAAAAAAGTCTAATTAATTGAAATCATTAAATATATACAATTTAACAATTAGTTAAAATTTTAACAAAAAATACATCTTTCCTATGATATCCGTTTTATTCATTTATTTATTTATTTTCTGGACTCTGATTTAATGGTTAATTAAATGCCAGTAATCAAAAAGCACGTCTAATTATTTAAAATCATGAAACGTATACAATTTAACAACAATTTATTTAAAGTTTAAGAAAAAAAAAATTTTTTGGGGCCCTATAAAATCTGTTTTATTTTTTCCCAAATTCAGTTTTTTTTTCCGTTTTAATTTTTCTGGATTCCATTTTAACGGTTTAATGAAGTTGTAATAATCAAAAAGTCTAATTATGAATTCATAAAACTTTAACAACATAATAATTTATCTTTTCTTTCTTTTCTTTTTTCCAATAATAGGGCCCTATGAAATGTTATATTTCAGAAATTCTGTGTTGTCTGTTTTAATTTTTCTGGATTCATGATATAATACAGATTTATTATCAAAAGCGGTGGTAATCAATAAAACATGAGCAATTTATTTAATCTTTTGAAATGTATTATATTTATTTATTAATACAAAATTTGCCAAATTCCGTGACTTTCTGCGTTCTGCAGTAAATTCCATGTTTCTGCCTGGATTGTGTGATTGTGTGACTTTAATATAATGTGTGTTTCACAGGGAATGATCCACAGAGACCTGAAGCCGGTCAACATCTTCCTGGACTCTCAGGATCACGTGAAGATCGGAGACTTCGGCCTGGCCACGGATCATCCCGCTAATGTGGTATTGCATGTGTTTTCTGCATGTGTGCAGTTATACATGAATATAAGAAGTGCATGTGTGCCGTAGATTGACATGCAGCAGCAGTTCTGATCCCTTCCATCAGCGCTGGACAGATGCATGTTCACACAGTGTTATTCATGACAGCGTGTGTGTTCTTACATCAGTGTGACCCGCGTCATGTGTGTTTCAGGCCGCAGGGAAACTGGAGCTGGAGGAAAACAGCTCAGGGTTCGTCCCCAAACCAGATCCAACAGGTCAGAAAGCCTGATCACATGATCACGTGTTTCCCTCCGTTCTCTTCATATGTCACTCCAAAACACAAATAATGCAATCATTCCAGTGACAGTAGTAGGAATTGTTTATCAAACACATGATGAGATCTACAGTGAAAGCATGTGCAACTAAAAACAGACGTTTGTGTGAACTGTGAAATATGTGTTTATGAGCAAAAGTCATAGACATTTCAAAATAAGAGTGTATTTCGGGCTTGGTAAAAATGCTTTGGTTATTAGTGGTAAATCATTTATAAGTAAAATAACTTATAAAAGTAAGCCTATTAATAATATTTATGTAATAATAAATAATATTTATATATAATAAATCTGTATTAAATCCTATATTAAATCATAAATCCAGAAAAATTAAAACATACAACACAGAATTTCTATAGCCTTACTTTTTTTGTTGTTGCTTTTTTCTGAAAAATAAAACATTTCATAGGGCCCTTTTTATTGTAAAACAAATTGATAAATTAAGTTGTTAAAGTTTTATGAATTCAGTTGATTAGACATGCTTTTTTTTGATTTATTAAGATTTAATTAAACCATTAAAATGGACTCCAGAAAATTTAAACTGCAAAACATTTGAATTTGGGGAAAATGTATTGCAATTTGAACTTTTAATAAAATGCAATTAATTTAAATTAATTAGACATTTTTTTATTGCTAACATTTAATTTAACCATTAAATATGAGTCCGGAAAAATGAAAACAAAAAAAAATGGAATCCATAAAAATTTAAATGTAAAAAAATAATTTTATTATGGATTTTATAGGGCCCTAAAAAAGTATTTTTTGTTAAATTGTAGAAATTTCATCATTTAAATGAATTAGACATGCTTTTTGATTACTAATTATTTAATTTAACCATTAAATAGGAATCATATATATATATATATATATATATATATACACATGCATGTATATATTTAAGAAAAATGTTTATATATATATATATATATATATATATATATATATATATATAATACAAGTTATATAAATATATATACAGTGTATACATGCAAATATTTCTTAAATATATACACGTATGTCTGTGTATTCAAATATACATAATTATATACAGTAAATTTTATGTAAACAATCTTTTATTTGACAGCACTAATAAATAAATAAAAAAAAAACAAAAAAAACATATATATATATATATATATATATATGTATGTAAATGTGTGTGTGTGTATGTATGTATGCATATATAAAATTTTAATTAGGCCTTATAGTTTAAAACCAGAAATATTTAAAAACCAAGTGTAGTTTTTGTATTCTAATTAAATAATTTTGGAAAAACACATAATTTGATGGTTTTATTTCACCACTGAAGTTTTTTTTTAATGCGCTCCTAAGTTTGTCAACATGGTAAAAAAGTTATCATATAGCCCTGTAATATTCAGTATATATGGTAAATATTTTAATGCATAAGGTTTGTATTGCTGTACTCTTGTTGTTGTTTTGTTTCAGATAACATGACTGGAATGGTCGGCACGGCTCTTTATGTCGGTCCGGAGGTTCAAGGAAACACTAAAGCCACGTACAACCAGGTATTAACCTCCTTAGCTCTGGGACCATTTCCGCCTGGATTTGTCCGACCCAAATTGAAAAGCTTCCCATACCCACATACAGTGGTCTAAATACACAATTTTGGTGTCATTTTACAGGAAACCCTTTGAAGTTACATAAAACACTGCTAAAAGTGATAAACATTTAAGTTATAGAACATAAAGAGGTTATAGATGGTTATACATTTTTGAAAGTGTATATCTCAGGCCCTGTGTGCTCTAGCACCCTGCAGACAGTTTGGGCTGTTTCCACTAGATGGCAGCAAATAATTTCGTCTGTATCGTGTTGTATGCTAGATTTATTCAAACGGATCTGAAGGGAGGAATATTACCTTTTTTTATGTAATTTCCGCCTACCCAAATCTCTCCAATATACAAGTCTCCCCATATACAGTGGTGTAAATGCAATATCCCAGTGTCACACAATTCTTTTTTCCAATGTTTGGTGCCATCTAGTGGAAACAGCCAAAACTGTCTGCAGGGTGCTAGAGCACACAGGGCCTGAGTTATACACTTTCAACAATGAATTTATAACCAAAAAATCTAAAAAAAAAATGCCTCTTTTTTGGGGGGTTTATTACAGCTCAGACAACATATACTTACATGTTTATCACTTTTAGCAGTGTTTTATGTAACTTCAAAGGGTTTCCTGTAAAATGACACCAAAATTGTGTATTTTGACCACTGTATGGGAAGCTTTACAATTTGTGTAGGCCAAATCCAGGTGGAAATGGTCCCAGAGTAATTTAGTGTTAACTTCACAGACATTTAAAATGTAATGTATATACTTGATGCCGTCGCTGATGGTGTTTGTGTGTCTGTAGAAAGTGGATCTGTTCAGTCTAGGCATCATCTTGTTCGAGATGTCCTACAGACCCATGACCACCGCCTCAGAACGCATCTTTGTGCTCAGTCAACTCAGGAAAGTGAGTCTCGCAAACTCAAAATACATTAAAATACTAGTTATTCCACACTTTTGTCATGTAGTGACATACTCATCTCATAATCACTCGTTGCTTTATTTGTCCTGCAGGAGTCGATTAATTTCCCTGAAGACTTCTCCGAGTATGAGAGTGGGACGCAGGTGAGCATCACTCGACATATCTGCGTTTGTTTCCACACCGATCCTCCTCACGTGACCCAGTGCTCTGTTCCCGCAGAGGAAGGTGATCAGCTGGCTGTTGAGTCACGACCCGGCGCTGCGGCCCACGGCGGTGGAGCTGCTGAAGAGCGATCTGCTTCCTCCGCCGCAGATGGAGGAGTCGGAGCTGCACGAGGTGCTGCAGCACACCATGGCCAACGTCAGCGGGAAGGCCTACCGCACCATGGTCAACCAGCTCTTCTCTCAGAACATCTCGCCCGTCATGGACTTCACCTATGACATCGACATTCACAAGGTACCAGAAATGTGACCCTGGACCACAAAATAAGGATCAGTTTTTTTTTAATTGAGATTTATAGATCATCTGAAAGCTGAATAAATAATCATCATTGATGTATGGTTTGTTAGGATAGGACAATATTTGGCAAATCTGGAATCTGAGGGTGCAAAAATATCTAAATCAGAGGCTCTGCACGATCCCAGCCGAGGAACAGGGTCTTATCTAGACAAACCATCAGCCGTTTTAAAACGCAATCCGTGGCGTGCCGCAAAGCAGCGCAAGATGAGCAATTTAGGTTTAAAAAGTATATAAATGTTTATTTTTTGGTTTGTCTAGATAAGACCCTATTCCTCGTCTGGGATCGTGCAGAGCCTCTGAAGCCCTTCCTCTGAAACTGCATTGATTTAGACCTTCAACCGTTGGTTCCCATTGAAGTCCATTATGTGGAGAAAAATCCTGGAATGTTTTCCTCAAAAAACGTAATTTCTTTTCGACTGAAGATAGACGAACATGAACATCTTGGATGAGATGGGGGTGAGGAAATTATCAGGAAATTTCATTTTAAAGTGAACTAATCCTTTAATGCAGAACTTGAGTGCTATCGGCGAATCAGTGATACTCTCTCAGACGGAGCTAACAGTGCAGTAATACATCAACAACAGCGACACATCACAGCGTGATTATGGGACACGATCAAGGGCACGGGAGTTGATGAGATCTGGCGCTGATCTCTCGCTGGTGGTGAACGGGGCCGTTTAACCTGCCGGCACATCAGTGGATCGGCCGCCGAGCGCCGTGACATCACGGATATGATGAGCCAATGATTATACACTCAAAATAATTTACAGAAAAACACAGAAGAAAAAAACAATACGAAACGTGGACTGTAACAATATATATATATATCATTTATTATTTTTGACTTCTCTTTAAAAAATTTTATATTTTTATATTTTATAGTCTCAAATATGAGGTTTATCATTTTATAAATCTTTTAGTTTTTGTTAAAACCTGTATTATTTGAACTGTGAAGTTGTTTAAATAGTCTTTTTGTGGTTCGGATCTTACCATAGAGTTTAACCTCTGCACATATGGAGTTAATTCTAACTGGTCTTAGAAAGATCTTAAAAAGCCTTAAATTATATTTTTAAAAACCCTGCAGAAACGCTGTTCTGTGTCCTGTTGGCTTTACATTATCCAGCAGAATTTGTGCATGATGTCAGGGGAAGAGAAAAGTCATTTTAGAGCAAATCTTGATGAATGATTATGAAGACATTGATTTCTTTAGAAGTCACTGTCGAATCAATCACAATAAGAGCAGGAACATGAACTAACAGAGGAAATAGAGTCAACATGAAGTCAGGAGAAAGCCTGATCATCTCAGCCAGAGTGTCAGACATATTTCTCAACATATGTTGATCAGATCTTAAATCATCTCTACCAGCCGTAAAATAATCCATTAAAGCGCAGAGGTTGTAGATGCAGACTCTGTCCTCACCAGTAGGCGGCGCTGTGCTTTCATTGATCAGTGTCTGTATAATCCTCATCCTGTGTGAACTAACTGAGCCGGCTGTGTGTGTGTGTGTGTGTGTGTGTGTGTGTGTGTGTGCAGGGCAGTTTTCACTTCAGCACTGCTAAACTCCAGCAGTACGTGTACGAGACAGTCACCAGGATCTTCAGACGCCACGGTGAGTGTTTCCCCTCCACATACACACACACACACACACACACACACACGATCCCCTTCCTCTGCCTTCAGACTGACCCTTAAACCCTGCTGTATATATTTATTATATTATATAATATAAATAGTATTAATTTTCACAACATTAAAACGAAAATCACATGGGCCTATTTTATTAATGTTCTTCTTATTATTTTATATTATATATACATAAATTAATTGTATAAATATTATTAATTTTCACAGCATTAAAACATAAATCATATGGGCTTATTTTATTATTATATTATATTTATTATATATATTATATTATATTATATTAATTATAAATTATTAATTATATCATATTAATTATATTACATTTATTATATTAATTAAATGTAATTTTACACATATTATTAATTTTCATAGCATTAAAACATAAATCATATGGGCCTATTGTATTATTATATATTATATTATATATGAATTAATTGTATAAATATTAACTTTCACAACATTAAAATGTAAATCATACAGACCTATTATATTATATTATATTATATTATAAATTAATTGTATTATATTATATAATATTATATTATTATATAATATATTATATTAATTATATTATTATATTATGTTATATTAATTATATTATATTTATTATATTATAAATTAATTGTACATATATTATTAATTTTAACAGTAAATTATATTATATATTATATTTAGTATTAATTATATTATGTTATATTATATTAATTAATTATATTATATTAATTAATTGTTATATTTATTATATTATGTTATATTATGTTATATTATATTATATTATAAATTAATTGTATATTATATTAATTATATTATAAATTAATTGTACAAGTATTATTAATTTTAACAGTAACGTACAGCCTCTTGTGTCACTGCTTTCATAAACCAGATATTATCGCCCTTTAATCTGAATAAAGCCCGTCTGAGTAAAGCTGATGAAGAGCAGAAGTGTGCAGGTGCTCAGAACCTCAGAACTCTTATTATTGTGTGTATTGAGTGTTATGGTCAGGATTCGTGTCTCTGCTGAAGGGTTTATTGTCCGTGTAAGCGCAGCTCATATGACGGAAATGCCGCCGCCGCCGCTCAGGGGTCAAAGGGCATGAAATGCTGCCGTTACGTGTTTATGAGCACAATAAATGTCAGAGGAAAACATGTCTGGTATTGTTTGTGTTTATGGTGAATTATAAAGCTGGTATATTGAGGCGCTGAAGGGAAGATATGTTCTCTAATATCCTGTTAAGACGAGCCGTATTTGCAGCATATTTAGTTTTTTTTGATTGCGTAACAATGTACAGTGGGGAGAATAAGTATTTGATACACTGCCGATTTTTCAGGTTTGCCCACTTACAAAGCATCTAGAGGTCTGTAATTTTTATCATAGGTACTCTTCAACTGTGAGAGACGGAATCTAAAACAAAAATCCAGAAAATCACATTGTATGATTTTTAAGTAATTAATTTGCATTTTATTGCATGACATAAGTATTTGATACATCAGAAAAGCAGAACTTAATATTTGGTACAGAAACCTTTGTTTGCAATTACAGAGATCATACGTTTCCTGTAGTTCTTGACCAGGTTTGCACACACTGCAGCAGGGATTTTGGCCCACTCCTCCAAACAGACCTTCTCCAGATCCTTCAGGTTTCGGGGCTGTCGCTGGGCAATACGGACTTTCAGCTCCCTCCAAAGATTTTCTATTGGGTTCAGGTCTGGAGACTGGCTAGGCCACTCCAGGACCTTGAGATGCTTCTTACGGAGCCACTCCTTAGTTGCCCTGGCTGTGTGTTTCGGGTCGTTGTGGCTGGGTCTTCCAGCATGACGACCCATCTTCAATGCTCTTACTGAGGGAAGGAGGTTGTTGGCCAAGATCTCGCGATACATGGCCCCATCCATCCTCCCCTCAATACGGTGCAGTCGTCCTGTCCCCTTTGCAGAAAAGCATCCCCAAAGAATGATGTTTCCACCTCCATGCTTCTCCTCTGGATCATCCAGATGGTCATTGGCAAACTTCAGACGGGCCTGGACATGCGCTGGCTTGAGCAGGGGGACCTTGCGTGCGCTGCAGGATTTTAATCCATGACGGCGTAGTGTGTTACTAATGGTTTTCTTTGAGACTGTGGTCCCAGCTCTCTTCAGGTCATTGACCAGGTCCTGCCGTGTAGTTCTGGGCTGATCCCTCACCTTCCTCATGATCATTGATGCCCCACGAGGTGAGATCTTGCATGGTGCCCCAGACCGAGGGAGATTGACCGTCATCTTGAACTTCTTCCATTTTCTAATAATTGCGCCAACAGTTGTTGCCTTCTCACCAAGCTGCTTGCCTATTGTCCTGTAGCCCATCCCAGCCTTGTGCAGGTCTACAATTTTATCCCTGATGTCCTTACACAGCTCTCTGGTCTTGGCCATTGTGGAGAGGTTGGAGTCTGTTTGATTGAGTGTGTGGACAGGTGTCTTTTACACAGGTAATGAGTTCAAACAGGTGCAGTTAATACAGGTAATGAGTGGAGAACAGGAGGGCTTCTTAAAGAAAAACTAACAGGTCTGTGAGAGCCGGAATTCTTACTGGTTGGTAGGTGATCAAATACTTATGTCATGCAATAAAATGCAAATTAATGATTTAAAAATCATGCAATGTGATTTTCTGGATTTTTGTTTTAGATTCTGTCTCTCACAGTTGAAGAGTACCTATGATAAAAATTACAGACTTCTACATGCTTTGTAAGTGGGCAAACCTGCAAAATCGGCAGTGTATCAAATACTTGTTCTCCCCACTGTATGGCTGTAAAATCAGAAAAGTGAGCTGGAAGAGACTGTGAAACTAAAGCTTGCCAGTCTACTCTTAATTTAAAGGAGTTAAACTGCAGTTAAACTCGGCTTTTGCACAAGAAGCTGCTTTGAAATGCCTTTGATCTTATTTAAAGAGACAGTACACACTTTAAAGAAATATTATTCTATGACAGAAACAGTGTGGATCTCATTTAATGTGTCAACCCTAAACACGCATTCACACTAAATCTAACAAATAAAACTAAAAAACTTAGATAAACAGCAGTTTTTAATTAAATATTTGGCTGGAAATGACATGAAATGCTCTTCTGAGTGAATCAAATGAGTCGCTGAATCATTTTTTGCTTTCTAAATGGTCCAGTTTGCTAAACAGAATCATGTTAATCAACAACACTGGTAAAAGTTTGCAAAAGTACAGTATTCAGCTACTACGCTACAAAGTGTGGACTTCTGGGAACATTGAATAATGATTCAAATGAATCTTTTGATGAGTCCTTTGGACATATGTGAATGCTGAGTGAATCAAATGAGTCTGTGAATTTTTTTTTTTTTTTTACTGAATGATCCAATTTGCAGAACTGAATGATGTTGCTAGTTACTCAACAACACTGGTAACATTTTTCAAAAGTAGTTGGATACTACCCTACAAAAAAGTATGAACTTCTGTGAACAAATAAGTGAATCAAATGAGTCTGTGAATCTTTTTTTACTGAATGATCCATTTTGCTGAACTGAATCATGTTGTTAGTTAATTAAAAACTGGTACATTTTTTTGCAAACGTATTTGGCTACTACACTACAAAGTATGGACTTCTGGGAGCATTATTGAGTAATGAATCAAATGAATCATTTATTGAGTCTTTTGAACTGATTTGTTGAAATTAACTTTCTGAAAGATCCAATGTGTTAAACTGAATCATGTTGTTAGTTAGTCAACAAAACTGGTAACATTTTGCGAAAAGTAGTTGGTTACTACACTACAAAGTATGACTTCTGGGAACACTAATATGTGAGTCAAGTGAATCGCTGAATCACTTTTTTTTCTGAATTATCCAATTAACTAAACTGAATCATTTTGTTGGTTAACCAACATACAACATTGGTAAAAGTTTGCAAAACGACAGTATTTGGCTACTACACTACAAAATATGGACTTCTGGAAACACTATTGAATATTGAATCAAATGAATCATTTTAGTATTTTGAACTGATTAATTTGAATGAACTTTCTGAATGATCCAATTTGCTAAACTGAATCATGTTGTTAGTGAATTAAAAACACTGTAGCTTATTAGCCAAATACCTTTGCAAAAAATTAATGGACTTTTGGGAACATTATTGAGTAATGAATCAAATGAATCATTTGATGAGGCTTTTGAACTGATTCATATAAGTGAATTTTTTGAAAGATCCAGTGTGTTGAACTGAATCATGTTGGTAGTTACTCAACAACACTGGTAACATCTGGCTTTGGTAAAGTAGTTGGCTACTACGCTACAAAATATGGACTTCTGGGAACACTATTGAATAATGAATCAAATGAATCATTTGATGAGTCTTTTATTGAAACAAACATTCTGAATGAGCCAGTTGTGCTGAAATGTTCATGTTGTTAGTTCCTGTGATGTCTGTCTGTCAGGTGCGGTTCGACTGCAGACGCCGCTGCTCTTGCCCAGGAACAGACGTCTGTATGAAGGATGTGAGACGGCGTGTTTCATGGATCACAGTGGCATGCTGGTGTCTCTGCCGTATGATCTGAGAGTGAGCATCGGTCAACATGCCTCACGCCAAACCAATGCATGAGTCAGAATACAGCTCACAGTAATATGCATAAAAATGCTCTAGTTTTCAAAGCGTTTCTCTCTCTCGTCTTCTCTCGTCAGCTGGCGTTTGCCAGATTTGTGGCCAGAAACAACATTTCACATCTCAAAAGGTGAATTACTGTCCAACAATTCACAGATGAATTCTGTAGTTATGATATTTTGCTCTGTTGTTGTAGATAGTATGTGGTAGACCAAGGCTGTGTTTGTGTGATCAAAAATACAGTAAAAATTATGAAATATTATTCCAGTGTAAATAAGCTGTTTTCTATGTGAATATATAGTAAAGTGGAAGACTGGAGTAATGATGCTGAAAATTCAGGATCACAGGAATAAATTGCACTTTACTATACACCGATCAGGCATAACATTATGACCTAATATTGTGTTGGTCCCCCTTTTGCTGACCCGTCGAGGCATGGACTCCACTAGACCCCTGAAGGTGTGCTGTGGTATCTGGCACCAAGATGTTAGCAGCAGATCCTTTAAGTCCTGTAAGTTGTGAGGTGGGGGCTCCATGGATCGGACTTGTTTGTTCAGCACATCCCACAGATGCTCGATTGGATTGAGATCTGGGGAATTTGGAGGCCAAGTCAGCACCTCAAACTCGTGGTCCAGTTCTGATGCTCACGTGCCACTGTTGGTGCTTTCGGCGGTGGACAGGGGTCAGCATGGGCACCCTGACTGGTCTGCGGCTATGCCGCCCCATACGCAACAAACTGCGATGCACTATGTATTCTGACACCTTTCTATCAGAACCAGCATTAACTTCTTGAGCAATTCGAGCTCCAGTAGCTCGTCTGTTTGATCGGACCACACGGGCCAGCCTTCACTCCCCACGTGCATCAATGAGCCTTGGCCGCCCATGACCCTGTCGCCGGTTCACCACTGTTCCTTCCTTGGAGCACTTTTGATAGATACTGACCACTGCAGACCGGGAACACCCCACAAGAGCTGCAGTTTTGGAGATGCTCTGACCCAGTCGTCTAGCCATCACAATTTGGCCCTTGTCAAACTCGCTCAAATCCTTACGCTTGCCCATTTTTCCTGCTTCTAACACATCAACTTTGAGGACAAAATGTTCACTTGCTGCCTAATATATCCCACCCACTAACAGGTGCCGTGAAGAAGAGATAATCAGTGTTATTCACTTCATAATGTTTTGCCTGATCGGTGTATATTCACTGTTTTTACTGTATTTTTGATCAAATAAACACAGCCTTGGTGAGCAGAAGAGACTCTTGACCGCCAGTGTTCATGAATGTTTCAGCTGGAGGTAATAGTACAGTGATGATATAGTGCTGGTGTGTGATGTGCAGGTACAGTATCGAGCGCGTGTACAGGCCGAGGAAGCTGGACCGGGCTCATCCCAGAGAACTGCTGGAGTGTGCGTTTGACATCGTCATTCCCATCAGCAACAGTCTGATGCCGGACGCCGAGGCCATTTACACCGTCTCGGAGGTCATACAGGAGTTCAGCGCACTTCAGGTACCACTGTACAGGTTCAACTGCTGTAGCACAGGTAATCTAGGTGTCCATTAAACAGATTTAATGCAAAACATGTCGGCAAAGATTCATTTGACGCATTGAATTCATTTAATCCATTGCACCGCCCTGCATCATATTTACTGAATGAACATGAATGGCACACACATAAATCAGGGCAGAAACTCAGTGTGTGATGAAGTCTATAGAATACAGTTAGAATGACACTACAATTCAAGATAATAGGGCAAAAATGCCCCGTTTGAGTTTTTGTCTCATATTTATTTCATTTGATATAGTCACACAATATCACACGAGAGCTGTTTTTGTCCTGAATCACACAAGTGCAAATGTGATATTGATTTTACACAACAGTACAATAAATAAGATAATATTGTGTTATTTTGCTTCTGTTCATTTTTGCTTTGGAAAATATGACCCATAAAGCGAGAGCAGAAGTGTTGTGCGTCTCTGAGCAACACACAGCGGTGTTTCGTTTCTGAATGAATCACCGCTGTGTGAATCAATCGGGTAAATCAATGATTCAATGACTCGTTCATAAAGAGAGCCGTTTACTTCACTCCTGAATGAATCAGCCGTTTGAACGAATCAAATGAATGAATGATTCAATGACTCACTCATTTAGACATTTACTGACACCTACTGGCAGCTTTAGATTCTTATTTAGAGTATTATTTCATTAAAAAAAATTTATAAAATACCCATTGAATCTGTAGTTCACCAAAAAATGAAAATGTCATCATTTGTCATCATGGCCGTTTGAAGCCTAAATAATATTATGTGTAATAAATTCTATGTTGAATCAAATAAAATATTTTTTTCTAAAGCTTCTTTTTGCAATGTCTATTTGATGCTTTTCTCATTTCACACAATAATGACTTTTAATGACCTTTTGTTGGTCATTTCTAAGCCAAATTTGATGTGCGATTTAATATTTGAGTAATCGCCACATCGTATAATTAATTAGATTAAAGATTTTAATTGCTTGACAGCCCTTTATATATTATATATTAATTTTAAAAATCTTGATGGAAGATTTTTATTGATATTTTTGAACAATCGAATTGTTATATTTGGTCTTTTTTTTTTTTTCTTGCAAATCAGCAGAAATGTTTTTTCAAGATGCAGGGCTGTGTTATTATTATAACTATATATTATATAGTTATTATTATCTATATCAATGTAAGTTATCTGAGTGTTCTGACTGTATCTGAGCAGTGTTTCTCGTGTGTGTGTTTGGTTTCAGGACAGGAACTACACCGTACACCTGAACCACACGACTCTGCTGAAGGCCGTTCTGCTTCACAGTGGCGTTCCTGAGGACAAACTCACTCAGGCCTCCAACATACTGTGTGACGCCATGGTGAGAAACACACACACACACACAGACACAGATACACAGAGACACAGACACACACACACACACACACACAGACTCACACTCACACACGGAGACACGCACAGACACACGCACAGACTCACACTTACACACACACTCACACACAGACTCACACACACACATACTCACAAACAGACACCCACTCACATACACTTACAGAGACACACTCAGACACACACTCTCACACACACAGACAGACACACACACACACTTACAGACACACACACACACTTACAGACACACACACACACACACACACACACACACACACACTTAGACACAGACACACTCAGACACAGACACACACAGACTCTCTCACACACACAGACTCACACACACACACACAGACACGCACAGACTCTCACACACACACTCACACACACACTCATACACAGACTCTCTCACACACACACTCATACACAGACTCACACACACACACATACACAGACACAGACTCACACACACACACACGCACGACAGCAGCGTTTCCCACGGGATTCTGGGCTCTGGGTTAAAGTTCAATGCATCAATCCGGTGAACTCGGAGAGCAAAGTGAACACACTAAAACATGTCTATTATAAATTACTTGTACCTGGGCTTTAAAGTGGACTTTTTTTATAGTAGTGATACTAATAAACTTGATCTCACGTTCCTCTCTCATTCTCCATGAGTCCAGATGTTTGAGCTTTATGCATCTTTTGTATGTTTGACGTAGATAAGTCGACGTGGAATATAAGTTTAGCATGTTTCAGATGATGAAAAAAGTGACATTCTGGAAAATAATAAATTACAATCACTTGCGAGCGTTAAAGGGATGGTTCACCCAAAAATGAAGATTACCCCATGATTTCCTCCCCCTCAAGTCATCCTAGGTGTGTATGACATTCTACTTTCAGACGAACACAATCAGAGTTATATTAATAAATGTCCTGGCTCTTCCAAGCTTTATAATGGCAGTGAATGGCTGTTTCTGTTCTGAGTCCATAAAAGTGCATCCATCCATCATAAAAGTGGAAGCTAGTTATTTTAGTTTATAAAGTTTTAAATTTTTCTCACACAAACACATCTCTTTGCTTCAGAAGTCCTTTATTAACCCCCGGATGCACTTTTAGGATGGACGGATGCACTTTTAGGATGGATAGATGCACTTTTATGATGGATGGATGCACTTTTAGGATGGATAGATGCACTTTTATGATGGATGGATGCACTTTTATGATGGACGGATCCACTTTTATGGCGATAGATGCACTTTCATGATGGACGGATGCACTTTTATGACAACGGATGCACTTTTATGATGGACGGATGTACTTTTATGATGATAGATGCACTTTTATGATGGACAGATGCACTTTTATGATGGATAGATGCACTTTTATGATGATAGATGCATTTTTATGATGGACAGATGCACTTTTATGATGGACAGATGCACTTTTATGATGGATAGATGCACTTTTATGATGGACAGATGCACTTTTATGATGATAGATGCACTTTTATGATGGACAGATGCACTTATGATGGATAGATGCACTTTTATGATGGACGGATGCACTTTTATGATGGACAGATGCACTTATGATGGATAGATGCACTTTTATGATGGATGGATGCACTTTTATGATGGACAGATGCACTTATGATGGATAGATGCACTTTTATGATGGACAGATGCACTTTTATGATGCTAGATGCACTTTTATGATGGACGGATGCACTTTTATGATGGATAGATGCACTTTTATGATGGATGGATGCACTTTTATGATGGATAGATGCGCTTTTATGATGGATGGATGCACTTTTATGATGGACGGATCCACTTTTATGACGATAGATGCACTTTCATGATGGACGGATGCACTTTTATGATGGACGGATGCACTTTCATGATGGACGGATGCACTTTTATGACAACGGATGCACTTTTATGATGGACGGATGCACTTTTATGACGATAGATGCACTTTTATGATGGACAGATGCACTTTTATGATGGACAGATGCACTTTTATGATGGATAGATGCACTTTTATGATGGACAGATGCACTTTTATGATAGATGCACTTTTATGATGGACAGATGCACTTTTATGATGGACAGATGCACTTATGATGGATAGATGCACTTTTATGATGGACGGATGCACTTTTATGACAACAGATGCACTTTTATGATGGACAGATGCACTTTTATGGACTCAGAACAGAAACAGCCATTCACTACCATTATAAAGCTTGGAAGAGCCAGGACATTTTTTAATATAACTCTGATTGTGTTCGTCTGAAAGAAGAATGTCATACACACCTAGGATGACTTGAGGGGGAGGAAATCATGGGGTCATTTTCATTTTGGGTGAACTATCCCTTTAAACCCTTTATTTTGGTGGAAAGTAGGTGTACAGACGCTTCTCATTACACTGAAAGTTTGAGTAATTAATGGGAAACACTGTAAACGAATCAGATGACACTTGTGGAAACATCTGCATGAAACAGAGTTTGTTTACATATAGAAGGAACCAAGAGATGATGGAATATGATCATGATTTTAATGCAAAGCTATGTGGACAGAACGAAATGATGACGCGTGTTATTGCTCTGTTATGATGCTGTGGTGTGTGTGAGCGTGTCTTATTCCTGCAGGTTCAGGGGGTTCACATGAGTTATGTAACCTGGAGTATATTTCTGTCTCTCTCTCTCTCTCTCTCTCTCTCTCTCTCTCTCTCTCTCTCTCTCTCTCTCTCTCTCTCTCTCTCTCTCTCTCTCTTCCACACACAGAGTGAAAAACTGACTAAGCGTGAAGTGGAAGCCAAATTCTGTAACCTGTCCTTGTCCAGCAACAGCGTAAGTCACATGACTCTCTGAAGGTTCACAGACGCAAACGTGTCTCCATTAATGCAAACGAATGTTTACTTCAAGTCTGTGTATAATGCATTAATAATGTATTCATACGTTGTCTTTTCATAAATATTCACAAATGCATTATAATATTCACAGATTTCTTGTTACGATATAATATGATATATTTATGACAATTATTCATGAGATCATAAAATGCATTATAAGGTGCATAACAAGGCATAATTAATGCATTAATATTTTTATAATGCATTTTATATAGGCCTGCCTCAATCATGAATTTTGTGCTGGCGATTAACTGTCATACAAATAATTTTGATTTAATGATTTAATTCTGTGTCACTCACAGTGCAAGCTTAACTTGCAATCGTATATAATATAATAATAAAAACTATAATAAAATAGGCCCATATGATTTAGTTCACTGCTGTGAAAATTAAATAATTTTAATATTTAATTGACAAATAATTTTAATCATTTTAACACTGTTTATATGAATGTAATATAACATAATGTCATATAATAATAAAATAAAATGTCATGTAATATAATATAATATGATTTACTTCAGTGCTGTGAAAATTAAATAATTTAATAATATTTAATATACTAATATTTTAATAATTTTAAAATTGTTTATGAATTATTTAAATGTAATGCAATATAATATAATGTCATAATATAATATACGTAATATACTTCAATATAAAATATATAATATGATTTACTTCAGTGCTGTGAAAATTTAATAATTTAATATTAATTTACTAATAATTGTAGTAATTTTAAACTTGTTTATGTGAATTATTTAAATGAATATAATGTAATGTCATGTAATAATATGATATAATATAATATAATGCAGTCTGATTAAACCCACAAGCCTTCATTTCGTATGAAGGAATATAATATGATATAATATATAATATAATATAATATAACATAATATAATGCAGTCTGATTAAACCCACAAGCCTTCATTTCGTATGAAGGAAGACACAATATTGCACATTTGATGGCATTTGTATAAACGCCTAAATTCAGTGGCAATTGAAATTTAAACTACATTAATATTGGGGTTAACTCAAATAATTGTGATTATATCAAATAGCCACGATCAGATGATTAATCCATAATTCTCAACTCTCAATTGAACTCAAACTTTATTTCTAAAGCACTTTCAACACCACAGTATGGAACCAAAGTGCTGTACAGAAAGAATAAAAACAAGCATAGAACCAATAAAACATACCACACAACAACAACAACAAATGCTTGAAGTGTTATCGAGCTCAAATACAGCTGTAAACGTTGATGTTTCTGTGTCAGTTGCAGACGCTGTACAAGTTCATCGAGCAGAAGGGCAGTTTGCAGGAGCTGCTTCCTCTCTTTAACGCGCTCACCAAACAGAAGAGCTCAGCCGTCGCTCAGATGGCCAAACAAGGCCAGAAGGATCTGGAAGAGGTCATCAGCCTCCTCAAGAAACTGGCTGTCAAACTGCAGGTGTGACGGCTCTCGGCTGATTGTACATGAGTGTGATGTTCTTCATCTTCTTGTCTGGATCAGTTCTCCTCTTCATCTGAACGTTGTAGGTGGTGGTGAATCTGGGTTTGGTCTATAAGGTCCAGCATCACTGTGGCGTCATTTTCCAGTTTGTGGCGTTCATCAGGAAACGGAAACGCACCGTCCCTGATATCTTGGCCGCGGGCGGACGCTACGATCATCTGGTAACATGAACACAAGTCACAGCTGTACAACTCTGTGCTAGAAAACACTATAATAATCACTTGTATCATTGTTATACAACAATCAGGCATAACATTATGACCAGGTGAAGTGAATAACACTGATTATCTCTTCATCACGGCACCTGTTAGTGGGTGGGATATATTAGGCAGCAAGTGAACATTTTGTCCTCAAAGTTGATGTGTTAGAAGCAGGAAAAATGGGCAAGCGTAAGGATTTGAGCGAGTTTGACAAGGGCCAAATTGTGATGGCTAGACGACTGGGTCAGAGCATCTCCAAAACTGCAGCTCTTGTGGGGTGTTCCCGGTCTGCAGTGGTCAGTATCTATTAAAAGTGCTCCAAGGAAGGAACAGTGGAGAACCGGAGACAGGGTCATGGGCGGCCAAGGCTCATTGATGCACGTGGGGAGCGAAGGCTGGCCCGTGTGGTCCGATCAAACAGACGAGCTACTGTAGCTCAAATTGCTCAAGAAGTTAATGCTGGTTCTGATAGAAAGGTGTCAGAATACACAGTGCATCGCAGTTTGTTGCGTATGGGGCGGCATAGCCGCAGACCAGTCAGGGTGCCCATGCTGACATGCTGGTTTGAGGAGCACAACAACGAGTTTGAGGTGTTGACTTGGCCTCCAAATTCCCCAGATCTCAATCCAATCGAGCATCTGTGGGATGTGCTGAACAAACAAGTCCGATCCATGGAGCCCCCACCTCGCAACTTACAGGACTTAAAGGATCTGCTGCTAACATCTTGGTGCCAGATACCACAGCACACGTTCAGGGGTCTAGTGGAGTCCATGCCTCGACGGGTCAGGGCTGTTTTGGCAGCAAAAGCGGGACCAACACAACATTAGGAAGGTGGTCATAATGTTATGCCTGATCAGTGTATATCGTCATGTCGCCCAGCTCTAAAACTTTCTCTATGGTAAAGCACTGAGGCATTATAGACATATCGGTACCACTTTCTGTGAATTCTGAAAGCATTAAAATGTAAATGGGCTGTTTTTCATTCTCATCAGATCATGGAGTTTCACGGTCCAACGGTGTCCGGTCCGGTGCCGTCAGCGGTCGGCGCCAGCATCGCTCTGGATAAGATCTGCTCTGCTGTGGCCAATATGGAGGAGCCTGTGAGTGTCACACCGGTGTTATGCCAGACTTCAGGTGTGTCTGTGATTGGCCGGATTGGTTTGATCTCACTGTCTGTGTGTCTGTCTGTCAGCCTCCTGTGAGCTCCTGTGATGTTCTGGTGCTTCCCGTGGGTCATTCCTCCATGAGCAGAGCCATTAACGTCGTTCAGAAACTCTGGGCGGCTGGAGTCTCGTCGGACATCGTCTATGATGTGTCACAGGTCAGTGTTCACATGCTGTGTCTTACTAGATGGACATGTACACTGATGAGCCAAAACATTATGACCACTCACAGGTGAAGCGAAAAATGTTGATCATTTACTTGCAAGTAGTGTTCATTTATTTTTTAATTTAGTCTCAGTCTTAGGCCGTGTGTCCACCAAAGCGTTTTTATCCATCTGAAAACGCTCGGCACTCTGCTGAAAACGCCTTGCTGTCAGCGCTTGCGGGCGTTTTGGCAGCGCAGCGTTTTTCAGTTGAGACGCTTTGCTTGCTGTGATCTGGAGTATCCGCGGAAGTGTTGCTATCTCATTTCAGAGTTGCTTTCTGTATTGATTCTGTATAAAAATGCTGATACAATGCTCTGACTCGTTTTAAATTATTTTGTTCCGTTATTATTGCTTGTTGTTGTCATCTGTTGCCGTTGTACAAGCAGAATGTGGCGGTTGGTCGGTGTTGTTTGTCCCGCCCCTCCTCCACTGTGATTGGATGGCTGGCAAAGTTGAACATTTTTCAACTCTCGGCGACCAGTAAAAAACACAGAGCGCTTCAGTGTGAAATACAAACCCAATTCCAAAAAAGTTGGGACACTGTATAAAAACAGAATGCAATGATGTGGAAGTTTCAAATTTCAATATTTTATTCAGAATACAACATAGATGACATATCAAATGTTTAAACTGAGAAAATGTATCATTTTAAGGGAAAAATAAGTTGATTTTAAATTTCATGGCATCAACACATCTCAAAAAAGTTGGGACAAGGCCATGTTTACCACTGTGTGGCATCCCCTCTTCTTTTTATAACAGTCTGCAAACGTCTGGGGACTGAGGAGACAAGTTGCTCAAGTTTAGGAATAGGAATGTTGTCCCATTCTTGTCTAATACAGGCTTCTAGTTGCTCAACTGTCTTAGGTCTTCTTTGTCGCATCTTCCTCTTTATGATGCACCAAATGTTTTCTATGGGTGAAAGATCTGGACTGCAGGCTGGCCATTTCAGTACCCGCATCCTTCTTCTACACAGCCATGATGTTGTAATTGATGCAGTATGTGGTCTGGCATTGTCATGTTGGAAAATGCAAGGTCTTCCCTGAAAGAGACGACGTCTGGATGGGAGCAGATGTTGTTTTAGAACTTGGATATACCTTTCAGCATTGATGGTGCCTTTCCAGATGTGTAAGCTGCCCATGCCACACACACTCATGCAACCCCATACCATCAGAGATGCAGGCTTCTGAACTGAGCGCTGATAACAACTTGGGTTGTCCTTGTCCTCTTTAGTCCGGATGACATGGCGTCCCAGTTTTCCAAAAAGAACTTCAAATTTTAATTCGTCTGACCACAGAACAGTTTTCCACTTTGCCACAGTCCATTTTAAATGAGCCTTGGCCCAGAGAAAACGCCTGCGCTTCTGGATCATGTTTAGATATGGCTTCTTTTTTGACCTATAGAGTTTTAGCCGGCAACGGCGAATGGCACGGTAGATTGTGTTCTCCGACAATGTTTTCTGGAAGTATTCCTGAGCCCATGTTGTGATTTCCATTACAGTAGCATTCCTGTATGTGATGCAGTGCCGTCTAAGGGCCCGAAGATCACGGGCATCCAGTATGGTTTTCCGGCCTTGACCCTTACGCACAGAGATTGTTCCAGATTCTCTGAATCTTTGGATGATATTATGCACTGTAGATGATGATAACTTCAAACTCTGAGAAACTCCTTTCTGATATTGCTCCACTATTTTTCGCCGCAGCATTGGGGGAATTGGTGATCCTCTGCCCATCTTGACTTCTGAGAGACACTGCCACTCTGAGAGGCTCTTTTTATACCCAATCATGTTGCCAATTGACCTAATAAGTTGCAAATTGGTCCTCCAGCTGTTCCTTATATGTACATTTAACTTTTCCGGCCTCTTATTGCTACCTGTCCCAACTTTTTTGGAATGTGTAGCTCTCATGAAATCCAAAATGAGCCAATATTTGGCATGACATTTCAAAATGTCTCACTTTCAACATTTGATATGTTATCTATATTCTATTGTGAATAAAATATAAGTTTATGAGATTTGTAAATTATTGCATTCCTTTTTTATTCACAATTTGTACAGTGTCCCAACTTTTTTGGAATCGGGTTTGTAAATGTGAATGATATCTAAGGTTTTTTTTTTTACCCTGTTGGAATCTAAATTAGGAATCGATAAGAATCGGAGTCGATAAAATTCAATCAATACCCAACCCTAGTCTTGACTCTGTAAATTAACTATACACTGATTCCTAATAAATATATTAGTTATTCAGTCAAGCATGGGGTGGTTTTCTATTTTCTTTTGTTGTTTGATTGACATTAATCAGACCCGGCCCTTTAAGAGCTGCACGGACCCAATACATTGTAACACATCCGATTTCTCACTCAACTCTGTATACGTTCACTAAAGACACATCCGACTCTGTTTACCTGAATACTCGCCAGGACGTGCATTTTGACATATTTTTGACTCAATAATCCACAAAACTGACGTCGCGTTCGCATGTTGTCTGAGTGAAAGGTGTGTGTGCGCTTCAGGTCAGAGTCCGGCAGCGCGAGCACGTTATTATCTCATGCGCGCATGTTTCTGTTGCTTTCTTTGTCATGTGCTGCGCGTATATATTTGACTCTTCTGCTTCCATTGTTTAGTGAACGTAAACCGAGCTCTGCACAATGACTCCGGCTGTCACACATCGGCGCAAATTAAGAAATACTGCTCTTATTAGCGTGCTGTCATTCTTAAAGTACTGGTACTAATAACATTTCATATCGTACTGTTTTTAACAGCAGGGTCTCGCGATACTTTTCTAGTACCGGTATATCGTGCAACACTAATGCAAATCCTTCCCAGCTAACACACATCGTGCCAGTTACGTGATTTTTTTTGGTACTTTACTTTTATTTCATAACTTACGAATTGACAACATAACGTTGCATGCTCGTAGTTTCTCTCTTAATGTTTTGGCTCATTGGTGTATTATGAAATTTTGTTCTGTCCCAATCAAAAAAATTCTTGCTTTGGTTAGTCTGTGTTCACATTGAAGATGAAAAGAGTGAAAATGCCCTTGATTTTGCTTATTAGCACAGCTCTGCATGAGAAGCGCGTTCCCAGTGTGAGGGATCAGCGTGAGTGCTAATGAAGCAGAGAGCCACTGCCATCTCTCACATGTGCTGGACCGTTCCAGCGCTTGGCTTTACAACACAAACAGGCTCAAATCTCTCTCCACATGCGGCGTGATGAAGGACATGTGGCCGAAAGCTGTGAGATGTTGGACGAGTCCACACACACCGCAGCGGCTTTTAGAGGTCACAGAAACATGAGTGGACGACGACACACAGCTGAACTCAAATCTGATGCATAATATATAGTTTAACCCGTTAACTGTTAACCTCGCTTTGAACATAGACCCTCAAAAAGACAGACACTCAACAAGTGTCTCAGACAAGTTTTAAAGTTTAAAATATGTGATGGGGAAAAGCGTAGTGTCCTGTCTAAGCATTACCCTTGAATAGAAACATTTCTGGACATTTATGATTCTTGGTTGCTGGTGAAGTTTATGAAAGTATGTTTTTTGGGTTTGATCTGAATTAATATAAACATATAAACAACATTAAAGGGACACGCCGACTTTTTGGGACTTATTCACCGTATCCCCCAGAGTTAGATAAGTCCATACATACCATTCTCATCTGCATGCCATAACTCTGTCTGACGCCCCCACCGCTAGCCTAGCTTAGCACAAAGACTGGAGGTAAACGGCTCCATCTAGCTGCGTAATATCATTGCGCCGCTGCACCCATGGTACGGCAGCAAAGTTCCTTGATTATTACTCAGGAATGAGAGTATAGTTCCTAGCCATATCGGTCTAGAAAATCACAACTTTTCATTTTCCGTCGGTCTTAGTACACGATGTAACTATACACATCACAACATGTAAATAGGAAAATGTTGGCATTATTTTGTCACTTATTGAGCAGTAGGCTAGATGGAGCCGTTTACCTCCAGTCTTTGTGCTAAGCTAGGCTAGCGGTGGGTGCGTCAGACAGAGTTATGACACGCACGGAGATGAGAATGGTATGTATGGGCTTATCTAACTCTGGGGGATACGGTGAATAAGCTAAAGTCCCAAAAAGTCGGCGTGTTCCTTTAAAAACTTGATTTTCACCTCAGGGGGTCTTTAAAAAATGAAAAGATACTTTAAATGTGAAATTAAACCGCCGCAAGTCACTGTTAATGAGTGAGTCATTGAGATTCAACCAATTCATTCCAACGGCTGATTCATTCAGGAACGAAGCATTTGACTGTCTTAATGAGTGAGTCATTGAATCATTCGTTCAACCGATTCATTCCAACGGCTGATTCATTCAGGAACAAAGCATTTGACTGTCTTAATGAGTGAATCATTGAACCATTCATTCAACCGATTCATTCAGGAACAAAGCATTTGACTGTCTTAATGAGTGAGTCATCGAATCATTCATTCAACTGATTCATTCCAACGGCTGATTCATTCAGGAACAAAGCATTTGACTGTCTTAATAAGTGAGTCATTGAATCATTCATTCAAACGATTTGTTCATTCAGTAATGAAACACTGCCGTGTGTTGCTCAGAGGCGCAAAACAGTCCTGTGTATTTGATTGGAACCATTTTTGTTAGTAAAAACAGGCAATATTGAGTCTAAAATGCAAGTCACTTAATATTAACTTTTTATATTAAACTGTTGTATAAAATCTATCACATTTGTAATCGTGCTGATATTTGGAGAAAAATTGTGTGATATTGATGAACTATATAAAATTATATAAATAAGACATACAGAGGTATTTTTGCTCCTTATCTTGAATATTGAGGGCATTATAAATGCATTTTAATAGACGCAGTGAAAGTGTGCACTAGTAAGTGCACTAGTTTCGTGCTGACAATGCATTTTATTACCTTGAATAGAAATATTTCTGGTCATTTATGATTCCTGGTTTGCTGGTGGAGTTTATGAAAGTGTGTTTTTTGGGTTTGGATGTCGTTGAACTGTGAGCTGCAGTTTCACAGTCTCTGGTTTGAAAGGTGTGTGTGTGTGTGTGTGTGTGTGAGAGATACAGCACAGAGAGACGTCTGTTTCACATGGACTGAGTTGGATACAGACACACACTGTGTGCAGGGTTGAATCAGCTTCTCACACACACACACACACACACACACACACACACACACACACACACACACACACACACACACACAGACGAGTGAATGGCTGCTTCGACATCACTGATGCTTCCCGTGTCAAACCTACACTGATTTCGCAGTAGTTTATTCTCTGTCATTTCCTGTCTCTCTCACACACACTCATACAGAAGAGACATGAACAGTAACACTGGTCTGAACATAAAGTGCTGTTATTCCTCAGTAGGACTAACACACACACAAAACAAACACTTACTGAACCACAAGTCATTATGATTATTATTATTGTTATGATTGTATTGGACTCAAAACCACAGTCATTAAATCCACTGGGCGGTTCTTGGGCAGAATAAGCTTGTATTGATCGTCAAAACACAATGACTGCACAATATGTATGACGCACTCTTATGATTGTGTAAATGTGTGTGTTTGTGCCACAGTCACAGGAAGCTCTTCTGGAACATTGCAGACAAGCTGGAATCATGTTCATGGTCCTCGTGTCCGATAAAGAAGGAAATTACCTGAAGGTAAATCATATCAACACCTGCACTAGAGCTCAAAAACACTATTCATATTCAGTAATATTATCGATTTCACTGCACTGACACTGTCAGATGAGAACAAGATAATTAATTTTGCGACATTAACACTGTTATTGAACTGAATTGAATCAAGATAAAAAATTGTTTCATAATTGATTAACTTGCAAGATTGACTCTTAATGAACTGAATTGAATCAACATTTAAATTATTTTTCATAATTTAATTTTGCGACAAATGCATTGAATCATTAAAAAAATCATAATTGATGATTTTTGCAACATTGAAACTATTGAATTGAACTGAATCAACATTGAAATTGTTTCATAACTGATGAATTTTTCAACATTGACATTGATTTATTTTCCTGTTTATTAATGTGAAGCTGTTTTGAAACGATCTGTATCGTGTAAAGCGCTGTAGAAATAATAAAGTGCAGTGGCTCTCTTCTCTTCCCATCAGGTGAAGTCTTTTGAGAAAGACCGTCAGTCGGAGAAGAGAATTCCCGAGTCGGACCTGGTCGATCACTTCATCCAGAAGAGCCGGACCAAACTCTCCGAGGAGAGAAACAGGTGACGTGTGTGTGTGTGTGTGTGTGTGTTTGTGTATATCAATATGAATCAATTTGAATCGAGATCAGAATTGAATCAAATCGCAAGCTTGTGCATCTAAACCAGACTGAATGGTGACGTTTGTGTCAGGAAACATGCAATGCTTCTCTCCTGTCTGTCCATCAGAGAGATCTCAGAGAGCGCTTCTCTCCAGAATCCCAAGGGATCATCGCTGGGAAACTCAGGTACACTCGCACGCATGATAAACTCCTCTCACCATTCCTTCTCAGGTCGGGTTGAGACTGTTTTCCAAGACACTGAGCAGTAACCCAGGTTATTTATGTACATTTTTCATCATTCATATCCTGCTTTTGTTTTTTATCATTATTGATTTTCACTTTTAATGATATTATTATCATCTATTGTGGGTCTCATTTCCATATTTTTAATCCTAGTTTTTCTTGCCCTTAAAGCACTTCGAACTGCATTGATAAAAGTGCTAAAAAAACATTTGATTGATTCTTTCCTTCCTTCCTTCCTTCCTTCCTTCCTTTCTTTTTTTCCTTCCTTCCTTCCTTCCTTCCTTTCTTTTTTTTCTTCCTTCCTTCCTTTCTTTTTTCCTTCCTTCCTTCCTTCCTTTCTTTTTTCCTTCCTTCCTTCCTTCCTTCCTTTCTTCCTTCCTTCTTTCCTTCCTTCCTTCCTTCCTTTCTTCCTTCCTTCTTTCCTTCCTTCCTTCCTTCCTTCCTTCCTTCCTTCCTTCCTTCCTTCCTTCCTTCCTTCCTTCCTTCCTTTCTTTTTTCCTTCCTTTCTTTTTTCCTTCCTTTTTTCCTTCCTTCCTTCCTTCCTTCCTTCCTTTCTCCTTCCTTCCTTTCTTTCTCCTTCCTTCCTTTCTTCCTTTCTTCATTCCTTTCTTTCTTCCTTCCTTTCTTTTTTCCTTCCTTCCTTTTTCCTTCCTTTTTTCCTTCCTTCCTTCCTTCCTTCCTTCCTTCCTTCCTTCTTTTTTCCTTCCTTCTTCCTTTTTTCCTTCCTTCTTTTTTCCTTCCTTCTTCCTTTCTTTCTTCCTTTCTTTCTTCATTCCTTTCTTTCTTCCTTCCTTCCTTTCTTCCTCCTTCCTTCCTTCCTTCTTTCTTTCTTCCTTTCTTTCTTCATTCCTTTCTTTCTTCCTTCCTTCCTTTCTTCCTCCTTCCTTCCTTCCTTCCTTCTTCCTTCCTTCCTTCCTCCTTCCTTCCTTCCTTCCTTCCTCCTTCCTTCCTTCCTTCCTTCCTTCCTCCTTCCTTCCTTCCTTCCTTCCTCCTTCCTTCCTTCCTTCCTTCCTCCTTCCTTCCTTCCTTCCTTCCTTCCTTCCTTCCTCCTTCCTTCTTCCTTCCTTCCTTTCTTCTTCCTTCCTTTCTTCTTCCTTCTTTCCTTCCTTCCTTCCTTCCTTCCTTCCTTCCTTCCTTCCTTCCTTCCTTCCTTCCTTCCTTCCTTCTTCCTTCCTTCCTTTTTCCTTCCTTCCTTCCTTTTTCCTTCCTTCTTTTTTCCTTCCTTCCTTCTTTTTTCCTTTCTTTTTTCCTTCCTTCCTTCTTTTTTCCTTTCTTTTTTCCTTCCTTCCTTCTTTTTTCCTTTCTTTTTTCCTTCCTTTCTTTTTTCCTTCCTTCCTTCCTTCCTTCCTTTCTTTCTTTTTTCCTTCCTTCCTTCCTTCCTTCCTTCCTTCCATCCTTCTTCCTTCCTTTCTTCTTCCTTCCTTCTTTCCTTCCTTCCTTCTTTCCTTCCTTCCTTCCTTCCTTCCTTCCTTCCTTCCTTCCTTCCTTTCTTTTTCCTTCCTTCCTTCTTTTTTCCTTCCTTCCTTCCTTTCTTTTTCCTTCCTTCCTTCTTTTTTCCTTCCTTCCTTCTTTTTTCCTTCCTTTCTTTTTTCCTTTCTTTTTTCCTTCCTTTCTTTTTTCCTTTCTTTTTTCCTTCCTTTCTTTTTTCCTTCCTTCCTTTCTTTCTTTTTTCCTTCCTTTCTTTTTTCCTTCCTTCCTTCCTTTTTTCCTTCCTTCCTTCCTTTCATCCTTCCTTTCATCCTTCCTTCCTTCCTTCCTTTCTTTTTTCCTTCCTTCCTTCCTTCCTTTCTTCCTTCCTTCCTTCCTTCCTTCCTTCCTTCCATCCTTCCATCCTTCCTTCCATCCTTCCTTCCTTCCTTCCTTCCTTTCTTTTTTCCTTCCTTCCTTCCTTTTTCTTTCCTTCCTTCCTTTTTTCTTTCCTTCCTTCCTTCCTTCTTTCCTTCCTTCCTTCCTTTCATCCTAAGTAAGGGTGATATTACCAAAATCTTATTTCAGTTTATTTCATTTCATTTCATCATTGTATCTTTGTTATTAAAAAAAGAAAGATGCAAATTACAAACAATAGGACAGAGACAATACAAGAAATATAGAAAGACAATTTTGAATAAAATCTAGATGGATTCTTATAAGCTACAAAAGTTGTCATTTATTCAGCTCAATTCAGTTCAGTGTTGATTCAGTTCAAACCAGAGTCACTGTCCAATCCCAGAAACCCGTGTGTAGCGCCTCATGGCTTACTGCTTTATTCATTCATTAAAAAACATTATCGAGCACACAGTGATTCAGGGTAGTGTAATACTTGGCTCTGGCAGAAATTACGTGTAAAGCCTTGAGAGACATGAAGTTATTTTGAAGTGTTTCCAGCAGATGTTTGTTTGGTGTCCGTCAGGTCTGTCCGAGTCCCACGGGAGCAACGCCGGCATGTCCATGAACGTGAACCTCGTGACGCCTGAGAAAATCTCCGGCAGCTTGCGACGGAGATACGAGACGCAGGTCTGCTCAGGCTTCGGCTGGTGATCTCACATCTGACATCATGGGAAACACGTTTTCCTCCTCATCTTGTGCCTTTAAGGCCTGTAGAGAATATACGCCCCCCTCACAATCGCACGCACTTGGAAATCATTTTTCATAAATCCACAATCCCATTGTTGCAAATTACCCTTTGACGTTTTCACACTCCATCAAGCCATCAATCACAGAGAAAGTCTTGAGTCCGTGATGCCCCATGAGAAGCGTCCTGTGTTCATTTCAGCTCAATTGCCCTTTAATTCAGCGTGCGTGAGTCCTCGGGACAGCGGTGACGCCCTTCTAATCAAATAATGACTCAGGCCCGTCTAGTGATAAGCCAGTGAACGTGAACCCCTGCTGTCCCGTGCTCTGGTCTCCAGTCATAAATGTTTGTTGAGCATCAGATCATCATATGAGAATGATTTCTGTAGGATCATGTGACACTGAAGACTGGAGTAATGATGATAAATTCAGCTTTGATCACAGGAATAAATTACACTTTACTCTACACCGATCAGGCATAACATTATGGCCACCTTCCTAATATTGTGTTGATGGCATGGACTCCACTAGACCCCTGAAGGTGAGCTGTGGTATCTGACACCAAGATGTTAGCAGCAGATCCTTTAAGTCCTGTAAGTTGCGAGGTGGGGCCTCCACGGATCGGACTTGTTTGTTCAGCACATCCCACAGATGCTCGATTGGACTGAGATCTGGGGAATTTGGAGGCCAAGTCAAGTCAAGTCGTTGTTGTGCTCCTCAAACCATTCCTGAACCATTTGTGCTTTGTGGCAGGAGCATTATCCTGCTGAAAGAGCCACAGCCACCAGGGAATACCGTTTCCATGAAAGGGTGTACATGGTCTGCAACAATGCTTAGGTAGGTGGTACGTGTCAAAGTAACATCCACATGGATGGCAGGACCCAAGGTTTCCCAGCAGAACATTGCCCAAAGCATCACACTGCCTCCGCCGGCTTGCCTTCTTCCCATAGTGCATCCTGGTGCCATGTGTTCCCCCAGGTAAGCCACGCACACACACCCGGCCATCCACGTGATGTAAAAGAAAACGTGATTCATCAGACCAGGCCACCTTCTTCCATTGCTCCGTGGTCCAGTTATGATGCTCACGTGCCACTGTTGGTGCTTTTGGCGGTGGACAGGGGTCAGCATGGGCACCCTGACTGGTCTCTGGCTATGCAGCCCCATACGCAACAAACTGCGATGCACTGTGTATTCTGACACCTTTCTATCAGAACCAGCATTAACTTCTTGAGCAATTTGAGCTCCAGTAGCTCGTCTGTTTGATCGGACCACACGGGCCAGCCTTCGCTCCTCACGTGCATCAATGAGCCTTGGCCGCCCATGACCCTGTCTCCGGTTCTCCACTGTTCCTTCCTTGGAGCACTTTTGATAGATACTGACCACTGCAGACCGGGAACACCCCACAAGAGCTGCAGTTTTGGAGAT
>CM077177.1:41571883-41594383 GCA_039654105.1 Coreius guichenoti | reverse complement strand
TTTTTCCTTTGATTCTTTGGCTCAAGACGATTCGATTGCACCATCATGAAAAATTTTGAATTTTCCGAAAAACCTACTTTTCGAACTCATCTTAGGCCGTTCTTCGATTTTCATGAAAATTGCACCAGGTCATCTTCAGACCATGTAGAGAAAAAGTGATGGAATTCAAGTTGATTCGTCAAACTGAATAACGTGCAAACAAATTTTACGTAACATTTGTGAAAATAGACGTAAGGCTGTATCTCCACAACACTTTATCGTATCCAGACCTAACCAGACCATCACAAGCATCACCTGAGGCTACATGATTAGTTTCGGTGCAGCGCCCCCTACTGGTTTGGAGATCATGTCACGTGATAAAAGACGTCTTTTCCATGTTAGAGTTTTTGTCCTAACCAGCCGCGGCGGCGACACGCGATGATTCTATTTTAGAAACGGTTTCTATTTCTGCGACGTCACGGCTGGAACAACAACACAAAACATGGCAATGATAATCTCAGGTAGTGTTTATGTGCTTTATTTAATGTTAAAAGCGTGTAATGTGACTTTGAATATCATTTAGTGCTCCCAGTTTTGTAATGTAGTCGTGCTAAAAGCAACAATAATTCACCTCAGATCTTGAAATTAAACAAATGGAAATGGAACAAGTGTAATATTTGTGAATTTGATTATGTACTTATCCATTTTCTTGCGAGTGCCGTCAAGATTAATCCTGGTGCCACTTGCCGCGAGAGCCCGCCCACACGGTGTTCTGATTGGCTGTATGTATGAGCGCGCACTGAGGACAAAAATTGGCGGGATTGTCACTTAGTGCCGCTATAATTGAAAAAAAAACATGAAATTGCCACTAACTACAGTACAGTATTATGATGTAAATTGCTATATTTTATGAATGCATTGTCATTACTAAACTCCTCATTACTAAATGCCCTGAAGGTACTCAAAAAGTTTCAATGAAATTTCAAAAAATGCTAATAACTTTTGATAAAATTAGCCTATTATAATAAAACTGGTCTTGATAGATTCCTTGGGTCATGCCGAGAACATTACCAATTTTACCATAGTCAGCCAAACTTACTGTCCGCCATTTTGTTTTTCTTTAAAAACGTACTTTTTAGAACTGCTCCTAGACCGTTTGTCCGATTTTCACCAAAATCGAATCATATCATCTTCAGACCATGCCGACAAAAAGTTATGGATTTCGTGTCGATAGATGAAACCGTTTTCGTATAGCGCATCAACAAAGTTGAGGCATGATGCCAAAATGACTCTTGAGGCTGTATCTCTGCAATGCTTTGATTTTCACGAAAATTGAACCACATTATGTCAGAGCAACGGCCTAGGAGGAGTTCGAAAAAGTAGGGTTTTTTTTTTTTTTTAGAAAATTCTAAATGGCTTTTAATTTTTTAGGGGCCAAGCACCGAAGGTGCATAGGCATCTGTTGTAATTGTTCTTATTCTTTTTCTTGTAATCCTTCTTGTTCAGCTCTTGAGTCTATGGCAGTCCATTGAACCGTTTGCAGGAAAGTTATGAAATTTGGCACACAGATAGAGGACAGTCTGAACTGCCACCACAGCAAATTTGGAGTCTCTAACTCAATCCCTCTAGCGCCACCAACTGTCCAAAGTTTGACTTATGTTTGTGCTCATAATTTTTGAACTATAAGGGCTAGAAACAAAATTTCCGTCATGAAAATTTTCCCGCCATTTTGAATATTCCGAAAAACCTACTTTTTCGAACTCCTCCTAGGCCGTTGCTCCAATTTTCACGAAAATTTTACCAGATCATCTTCAGACCATGCCGACAAAAAGTTATGGAATTCAAGTCGATTGGTTGATACATTCTCGAATAACACTCGACGAAGTGCCCGCAAAAATGAACGTGAGGCTATATCTCCGCAACACTTTATCGTATTCTGACCAAACTTGGTGTGTGTTGTGACAACCATGACCTGAGGATACCTGCAGCGTACCACCTAGTGGTCCAGAGATACAAAAAATAGCTATTTTTGCTTATAACTTTTGAACGCTTTGGCCAAAAATCACAAAAGTGGTCTCTTTAGATTTGAGGCATCACGCCGAGTAATACGATGCCAAATTTTCCCATATCAACCATTTTGGGAGTTGGCCATTTTGAATTTGGTCAAAAAATGCTATATTTTACGAATGCCTTGGCGTATCGTTACAAAGCTCGGTATGTGTCTTCGGTACCAAGCCCTGAAGGTACTCAAAAAGTTTCGGGGCAGCGCCACCTTGTGGTCAAAAGTTATAACGAAATTTCCAAAAATGCTAATAACTTTTGAATAAATTAGCCTATTGTAATGACTGGTCTCAATACATTCCTTGGGTCATGCGAGAACATAGATACCAACTTCCTGTCCGCCATTTTGAATTTCTTTAAAAACCTACCAAATTCGAGTCAGATCATCGGATTGTGTTATGGAAAAAAGTTATGGATTTCGTGTCGATAGACAAAACCATTTTCGTATAGCGCAGCAACAAAGTTGAGGCATGATGCCAAAACAATTATTGCCCCCGATATTTGCTGCTTGCAGCTATAACTGTTTTCCAAGGTTATCTTGACTGTAGTTTAACTGCTGTAAATTACGAGTAGCTTTTATCTTGTAGATCTACTGTTCTGAAGTGTCTGGGTCTGAGAGAGCGTGTTTTGTCGAGTCCCCTGGCGCTTGTTAATCTGGGCCGTGTTTCACGTTTCCAGACACTTTTATTTAGGATTGTAAAACCTGATCCCAACGATGAAGCTCTTTCTCCTGCTCTCTCACGGAGCTGCTCTGAAACACTGATAAATGAAGCTTTAACACCATTTCTTGGAGAAATGGATATGACTTCCCTGTGTTTGGGAACAATAGGGTTGTTTTTCATTTTCTTCATGAGCTCTTTTTCTTGATCTTAGTGTTTATATATAGTTTGTGTTGACTCTCAGAGTTAAAACATGTTAGCAATGTGGTAAATCATGCTAGCAACTTGTTAATTCATAATAACAAGTTAAAACCATAGACTGTAAAAAAAAATATGAACGTAGTGTCCGTGAGGTCACCCATAGGTTTCTGAAGGGCAGTTTTGAAGCCTCAAAGTCGGCCGTTGTCATCTTGGCAGCGCGTCACTCCCAGATAACTGAAATTGGGCAAAGAGGCGGGACGTGGGTGGAGCTGAGGTGACGTGATGAATAACAGACAGCAGACAAACAGCAATCCACCTGTCACTCAAAGTGGCCACGCCCTTAATTATGCAGAACTTTAAGGCTTTATATAATGTAAACGAATGAGTTATAAAAAAAATTCACCCCCCTCACAGTTGTCATGAAGGGCAAAATGAGCTGTATAGACCAAAACCATTTGTACCAGTCTGTAAACATGTTTTTTTCTGCTGTAAAGTTGGGCATTTTAACAGGGAACTCAATGAGATTCTGCTCCCTTCTGGAGCCTGTCTCTAGCGGCCACTCGATGAACTGCAGTTTAAGTCACTTCTGTGTTGGCTTCAAGAGAAACTAGGGGAGGGTACCGCTTGGCTAAAACATGCTAGCAATGTGGTAAATAATGCTAACAACATGTTACTACATAATAACAACATGTTACAACATGCTAGCAATGTGGTACATCATGCTAACAACATGGTAATTAATGTTAGCATCTTGTTAAAACATGTTAGCAACATGTTAAATCATGTTATCAGCATGTTAAGTCATAGCGACATGCTAATGAATGTTAACAACGTGTTATCAAAATCATATTACCAATGTTAATGTTAACATACTAATGAATGCTAACAACATGTTAGCAAAATCATATTACCAATATTAATGTTAGCAAACATATTTCATGCTAGCAAAAAGCTAATGCATGCTAACAACATGTTAGCAAAATCATGCTAACATGAAAACATAATCATTTTGCTGGTAACAATGGTAACAATTGGTAACAATGTTAAAGCTAACAAAACATTTCATGTTAGCAAAATGCTAATGGATGTTAACATGTTAGCAAAATCATGTTACCAATGTTAATTAATGCTAGCAACATGATATTTCATGCTAGCAAAATCATGTTACCAACGTTAAAGCTAACAAAACATATTTCATGCTAGCAAAATGTTAATGAATGCTAACAACATTTTATCAAAATCATGTTACCAATGTTAATGTTAACAAAATTATATTTCATGCTAGCAACATGCTAATGTATGCTAACAACATGTTAGCAAAATCATGTTACCAGTGTTAATGCTAACATATTTCATGCTAGCAAAATGTTAATGAATGCTAAAAACATTTTATCAAAATCATGTTACCAATGTTAATGTTAACAAAATTATATTTCATGCTAGCAACATGCTAATGTATGCTAACAACATGTTAGCAAAATCATGTTACCAGTGTTAATGCTAACATATTTCATGCTAGCGACGTGTTAATGTATGCTAACAACATCTAAGCAAAAATCATGTTACCAATGTTAATTGTTAACAAAATTATATTTCATGTTAGCAATATGCTAATGCATGTTAACAACATGTTAGCAAAATTGTTACCAACGTTAATTTATGCTAACAACATGCTAATGTATGCTAACAACATGTAAGAAAAATCATGTTACCAATGTTACTTAATGTTAACAACATGCTAATGCATGCTAGCAACATGCTAATGCATGCTAACAACATGTTAGCAAAATCATGTTACCAATGTTAATGTTAACAACATGATATTTCATGCTAGCAAACATGCTAATGCATGCTAATAACATGTTACCAAAATCATGTTACCAGTGTTAATTAATGTTAGCAAAACATTTAATTCTAGCAAACATGCTAATGAATGCTAACAACATGTTAGCAAAATCTAACATTTAATGCTAGCAAACATGCTAATGTATGTTAGCAACATGTTAACAAAATCATGTTACCAGTGTTAATGCTAGTAAAATGATATTTCATGCTAGCAAACATACTAATGAATGTTAACAACATGTTAGCAAAAAAATCATGTTACCAATGTAAATTATTGCTAACAACATGTTAATGTATGTTAACAACGTTAGCAAAATCATGTTACCAATGTTAATGCTAGCAACATATTTCATGCTAACAACCTGCTAATGCATGCTAACAACATGTTAACAAAATCATATTACCAATGTTAATGCTAGCAAAATGATATTTCATTCTAGCAAACATGCTAATGTATGTTAACAACACGTTAGCAAAATCATGTTACCAATATTAATTAATGTTAACAAAATTATATTTAATGCCAACAAAACATTTCATGCTAACAACATGCTAATGTATGCTAACAACATGTTAGTAAAATCATGTTACCAATGTTAAAGCTAACAACATTTCATGCTAGCAACATGCTAATGTATGCTAACAACGTTAGCAAAATCATGTTACCAATGTTAATGTTAACAAAATTATATTTCATGGTAGCAACATGTTACCAATGTTAAAGCTGACAAAACATTTCATGCTAACAACATGCTAATGTATGCTAACAACATGTTAGCAAAATCATGTTACCAATGTTAATGCTAGCAAACATGCTAATGCATGCTAACATGTTAGCAAAATCATGTTACCAATGTTAATGTTAACAAAATTATATTTCATGCTAACAACATGCTAATGTATGTTAACAACATGTTAGCAAAATCTAACATTTAATGCTAGCAAACATGCTAATGTATGGTAACAACATGTTAGTAAAATCATGTTACCAATGTTAAAGCTAACATTTCAGCAAAATCATGTTACCAATGTTAAAGCTAACAAAACATTTCATGCTAGCAACATGCTAATGTATGCTAACAACATGCTAGCAACATGCTAATGTATGCTGACAAAACATTTCATGCTAACAACATGTTAGCAAAATCATGTTACCAATGTTAATGCTAACAACATGCTAATGTATGTTACCAATATTAATGTTAACAAAATTATATTTCATGCTAGCAACATGCTAATGCATGCTAACATGTTAGCAAAATCGTTACCAATGTTAATGTTAACAAAATTATATTTCATCCTAACAACATGCTAATGTATGTTAACAACATGTTAGCAAAATCTAACATTTAATGCTAGCAAACATGCTAATGTATGGTAACAACATGTTAGCAACATCATGTTACCAATGTTAAAGCTGACAAAACATTTCATGGTAGCAACATGCTAATGCATGTTAACGTTAATAAAAAAAAAATCATGTTACCAATGTTAGTTAATGCTAGCAACATGCTAATGTAGGTTAACAACATTTCAGCAAAATCATGTTACCAATGTTAAAGCTAACAAAACATTTCGTGCTAACAACATGCTAATGTATGCTAACATGTTACCAATGTTAATGGAAAAGTATGCTAGCAATATACTGTCCGACATCATTCATGTAGCAAGAACCGTGTGATCATTCTTTGAATATGAAGTGTATATTTATTAACATTTATCATCACCTGCTAGATGATTAAAGTGAAATACTTTAGTGGTGTTTCATATGGAGCAATTTCAGTGCCATGCTTAATATTTAAGTTTTGTCGTCTTAAGAATACTCATGATAACTTGTTCATATTTATGAAGACTATTCTTAAAAATGTTTCCTGAATGAGCAGATCTGTGCTCATCTCAGAGAGATAAAGACGTTTGCTACTGGAAACTGATCAGCATATGAGATTGATCCTGGTGTGTTTGTGTTTCAGGGTGTCTGTGGTGGTTCTCTACAGCTACAGAGACGATTATTACAAGATCCTGCTCTGATCTCGTTCACTGCCCAGACAAACACACACTTCATGACGTCTGCAGTCAAACCCAGGTGTTTTTGTTCAGCGGATTCCATGCCAAAGGCGGATTGAAGGGTCCAGTCGACGATTCCTGTGATGAAATCACACCACACAATACTGTACAGTCTAGAACTGAAGGAAATAAAGTATTTTCCCGTATCGCAGTGTCTTGAGTTTTTAACATGCACACGTGTGTATTTTAGCATCTGACATGAGTAATTACAAGAAGTGAGAGTTCACACAAAATTCATTTTATTTAAAAAAAAAGTGTTACAGGCGAACAGCGAGAGGATCATATTGACACGTGGCAAAGGTCAAATAAATACGCTATAAGATATAAAGCAGACAGACGGTTTACAAAATCTGTACAGCAGCTTTGGGTTTCTCTGCCAACATCACAGACCAGACACAACTAGTGTTTAGTATTAATAAATAAATGTGAAAAAATAAATAAGATACTCTACTATTTTTTTTTTTAATGGTTTTTGTACATTTATCAAACAACGGCATTCGCTCTAACTCCCCTCTGAACGACAATCATCATGTGATTCATCCAGACTAACACACAACTGAATGAAAACCGGCTTCAGTTATCAAAATCATGACATATTAGCATCTAAATAAGTCCATTTTATCATGTAAACGTCCTCCTCGATCCATTTACTGAAACTAAACTGCAGAAATAGCTCGTTCTGAACTTCATGGGTGTGACATCACAACAATTATTAACATATGACGAAGTCCGCCAATCACAGCAGAGCTCATTTACATATCTCTTAAAGATACAGTCTGTCAGAGAGCAAACAAATTCATGTTAATGTAATGTAAATACTTTTTTGGTGCCAAAAACACATTATAGAAGAACTTTAAGATATAAACTAAGAAAATGAGCCTTTTAAATACTAATTTCCAGAGGAGCAAATCATTTAAACTTTCTCCATACGCCCAATATATAATATACACCAATCATGCATAACATTATGACCAGGTGAAGTGAATAACACTGATTATCTCTTCATCACGGCACTCTTGTGGGGTGTTCCCGGTCTGCAGTGGTCAGTATCTATCAAAAGTGCTCCAAGGAAGGAACAGTGGTGAACCGGCGACAGGGTCATGGGCGGCCAAGGCTCATTGATGCACGTGGGGAGCGAAGGCTGGCCCGTGTGGTCCGATCAAACAGACGAGCTACTGGAGCTCAAATTGCTCAAGAAGTTAATGCTGGTTCTGATAGAAAGGTGTCAGAATACACAGTGCATCGCAGTTTGTTGCGTATGGGGCGGCATAGCCGCAGACCAGTCAGGGTGCCCATGCCGACCCCTGTCCACCGCCGAAAGCACCAACAGTGGCACGTGAGCATCAGAACTGGACCACGGAGCAATGGAAGAAGGTGGCCTGGTCTGAGGAATCACGTTTTCTTTTACATCACGTGGATGGCCGGGTGCGTGTGCGTATCTTACCTGGGGAACACATGGCACCAGGATGCACTATGGGAAGAAGGCAAGCTGGGATAATGCGCCCTGCCACAAAGCAAAAATGGTTCAGGAATGGTTTGAGGAGCACAACAACGAGTTTGAAGTGTTGACTTGGCCTCCAAATTCCCCAGATCTCAATCCAATCGAGCATCTGTGGGATGTGCTGAACAAACAAGTCCGATCCATGGAGGCCCCACCTCGCAATTTACAGGACTTAAAGGATCTGCTGCTAACATCTTGGTGCCAGATACCACAGCACACCTTCAGGGGTCTAGTGGAGTCCATGCCTCGACGGGTCAGCAAAAGGGGGACCAACACAATATTAGGTCATAATGTTATGCCTGATCGACGTATTTTTGAGTCAATGTATGTGTCATGATGGCTTCAGATGCTGTCTAGTTAGACAGCTCACTAGGGTTTGTGATGTTTGTTCATGAACACAGGAATGTTTAGTCTGGGTTGTTGTGACTCTTGCTCCATCACGACACGAGGCTTAAAAGTGACTAACAATAAACTACAAGTAAAACATATAGACATAATAAACACTTGAGAGGTCAGGAAACACGGCGGTCCTGTAAGGCCTTAGGATATGTTGGGAATTCCTCTCTTCTATGGTCCGTATGGATTTGCACAATGGTGATAATCTCTGGCTGAAGGTTTCGTCGTGGATCGACACAGAACGGCACGGGGCTCCATGTCCATCAAACTGTCGTCCACATTGACGCAGAATAAAAACGTTAAACAAAGCAGGAGATGTCGAGCGTTTCACAATACTTGGTTCTTCCGCTGGCGGCCGACGCTCCTAACGAATCGCCTTCGGTTGGAGTATCCGGTCCAGATGCGTTTAGCGTCCGTGTCCGTTGGCGAGTTTGGCCCGTGGGATGGTGATGCGCTCCGCATCCGATGGGAAACTCCCGCCGCTGTTGTTCCTCGCGCTCTGGAACCTGTTCTCTTTGGACGGCTCCATGTACACGACCGAGTTCTTGTTCACGTGCTTCTTCAGGATCACCGTCTAGAGACGAACAGGAGAGAAAAACCGCAATATTTGGTTTTATTAGGGTCCATTTTTATTAGTATAGTGCTTTTCACACTTCCTGATGTTAGTGTTTATATCTTAACTCTTTCCCCGCCAGCCACTCCCAGCGTTTTTGATAATTTTCACAAATATTTCATGGCCCTCAGAATATTTTGTTGTATGAATATCTGAACATGCAATTTATCAAAGAAAGAACAGCCCCTCTGCTTTTGAACAAACAAACCTGTTTTATTCCCGCTTCATGCATTCTTTTTTTTATCAACACTTGAATGTGGGTATGTTTAGTAAAAAAGCTGAGGAAAATCAAGTTTTTTCAAAGACTATAATGGTGTGTCAGCAATGCTTCTATCACTTGTTTCTGCTCCTTCTCATGTGTTTTGATCAGGAGATTCTGTACTCTTTCAGAAGATGTGTAATAGCGCCCCCTACCGTATAACAGCACCATGGAGGATTCACTATTTACATGCGAGTGGAAAGACTGAACACCTCTCCAGAGAGGAATCCTTTTATTTTTCATATTTAAAAATGTGTGTGTGCTGCTGCGCGTCCCTGTGTGTGTAATAATTAGTGTACGCGCGGTTTGTTGGTCAATGGCGCAGTCGTTTTCAGTTCCTCACAATAGCAACGCTCCAACAATGCTCCTGAACACACCTGGTTTAGACCAGACGCCCATGGGTGAACAGATGCGCCAGTGCATTTGATATTTAAACAACGTGGAGCTGGACGTGAACATGAGAACTGCGTCCGGCTGCGCCGGGTGTATGATAGGGTCTTAAGTGTGTGTGTTACAGTTGCATTCATCAGATTACAGCCGGGCGATAAAAGTTACAATTTGAGACAATATAAACAATCACACAGTTGAGATATACTGTATGTATCACGCTTTACGTGTGTGTACTGTATGTGTGCGGATACATGTTTATATATCCAACTTATATATATATATATATATATGCTGTGTGATAAAATAGTTTCTAAGATAATTGGGGTGATTTTGTTGGGAAGTGCATCTGCATAGAATTGTTTTTAATATTCTTTTTTTTAAAAGTTGAAAAATGACTTTTTACTCTTGACTTTTTTTAAATGCAAACCAACCTTTTAAAGGGATAGTTCACCTGAAAATGACCCCATGATTTCCTCCCCCTCAAGTCATCCTAGGTGTGTATGACATTCTTCTTTCAGACGAACACAATCAGAGTTATATTAAAAAATGTCCTGGCTCTTCCAAGCTTTACAATGGCAGTGAATGGCTGTTTCTGTTCTGAGTCCATAAAAGTGCATCTATCATCATAAAAGTGCATCTATCCACTATAAAAGTGCATCCATCCATCATAAAAGTGCATTCGTCCATCATAAAAGTGCATCCGTCCATCATAAAAGTGCATCCGTCCATCATAAAAGTGCATCCATCCATCAAAAAAAAGGGCATCTATCATCATAAAAGTGCATCCATCCATCATAAAAGTGCATCCATCCATCATATAACTGCTCCACACGGCAAGTGATGCGTTTATGTGAGAAAAATATCCATATTTAAAACTTTACAAACTGTAATCTCTAACTTCCGTTAACTGTGGTGCGCGCGTTCACGAGAGACTGGCGCTCCAGCGTATGACGTAGGACACAGGCGTAGTGTAAGTTCCGGTGATGAACGCGGAAGCGCAGAGGATAGAGCAAAACAAAACTTGGTTCATGCGAGAACTAGCATATTCTCGCCGGAGCGTCCTACGTCATACGCTGGAACGCCAGTTTCTCGTGAACGCGCGTACGACAGTTAGCGGAAGTTAGAGATTACAGTTTGTAAAGTTTTAAATACGGATATTTTTCTCACACAAACGTATCACTTCGCTTTAGAAGGCCTTTATTAACCCCCGGAGCCGCGTGGAGCAGTTATATGATGGATAGATGCACTTTTATGATGGCTAGAAGCACTTTTATGATGGATTGATGCACTTTTATGATGGCTAGAAGCACTTTTATGATGGATTGATGCACTTTTATGATGGCTAGATGCACTTTTATGATGGCTAGATGCACTTTTATGATGGATAGATGCACTTTTATGATGGCTAGATGCACTTTTATGATGGCTAGATGCACTTTTATGATGGCTAGAAGCACTTTTATGATGGCTAGAAGCACTTTTATGATGGATTGATGCACTTTTATGATGGCTAGAAGCACTTTTATGATGGATTGATGCACTTTTATGATGGCTAGATGCACTTTTATGATGGATAGATGCACTTTTATGATGGATGGATGCACTTTTATGATGGATAGAAGCACTTTTATGATGGATAGATGAACTGTTATGATGTACAGATGCACTTAATGCTTGGAAGAGCCAGGACATTTATTAATATAACTCTGATTGTGTTCGTCTGAAAGAAGAATGTCATACACACCTAGGATGACATGAGGGAGAGTAAATCATGGGGTCATTTTAATTTTTGGGTGAACTATCCCTTTAACGCTGAATGATTTGGGAAATCTAGAAAAAATGTTTATGTTCAAACATGAGTTTTAAGAACCAACTCAAACCTTTGAACAGTTTAAAAAAAAAAAAAAAAAAAAGTCTCTTTCCACTTGAACTTTCGTTACACTTAAAACTAAAACAATAAAAATAAATTACTTGAAATAAATATTAATCATCGTTTCACTTGAAGTACTAAATAAACTCAAACTAATAAATACAAATTATAAAAACTATAGAAATATAAAAAAAATTAAAATTAAATTAAAATGAAAACAAATCTAATTCAAAATATTAATAAAAAGTAATCAATAGAAATTATATAGACATTCAAAAAAATGAATAAAAGTGACTAAAACTTAAAAATAAATAGCAAATAAATAATAAAAATGATTTTATTTTATAATGCAACTTTAAAATTACTATACTAATATTTATGTCTGAATTTTTTAATTTTCAAACCATTGAGCTTTTCTTTCACAGATTTGCCGGCATGTTAATATATATACGCTGCGTGTTTATTTCATCATGCAAATGAACACAGTGCCGCACTTCACTCTGAAACACGCGGTGCATGTATTTATCACAGCCTTCATCTAACTATTGCACTAAGCCATATCGATTTTATTTCAATATATCATTCAGGCCTATTTTAGAAGTCAAATATAATAAAATAATTCATGTTCCTTATTGGGAGTAATTCATCATCAGTGATGTTTACTCATTAAATATTGTTTCACTCAGAAATGCGTCACATGACAGAGTCATGGTGAAACCGCTTGTTTTGCATGAGTGTTTTGAAACAGACGCGCTCGTATCATGAGATTGAAATGAAGATAATTCATGAGATAATTACCCATGATGCAATACTTAATTTCATGCCATCTTGATGCTCCATTCACTTTTGACGCGGTTCATTCACTCCAGCTTTTATGGCACTTTCGGTATCATGCGTTCTTGAGTTCGGAGACGCTCACCTTTTTGGGCGCGCTGTAGCAGGACATCTGGACCCAGTTCTTCCTCTTGTTGACCAGGACGGCCACAATGAGGAAGATGACGACAGCCAGGAGGATGCCAGCCAGAATCCAGGCCGCTGATTGGTAGATGAGCGTCATCTCCATCTGTCCCGGGACATCCTTCGATAGTTCTTTACCATCTAGACAAGAGGAGGATGACGTCAGAAAGCATCGATCCTATAATATGGCAGTATTTCCAGCGCTGTATTCCCTCGTCTAATCAGTGTGAATGAAAACAGCTCGGGGTCTGGTGTTTTCATTGGCTGCTGCGCCTAGTGTTGTTCTCACATCAGTCGTGAGTCAGTGTTCAAGATCGTATGGTGTGTGTGTGTGTGTGAGCACCTGTGACGGTGAACAGCGGAGGAGCGGCGCTGGTCCCTGGGCTCCGGCCCTCGGCTCCGGCCGCTGAGCTCGACAGCATCACTGACGTGGTTGTGACCTCTGCGGATGGGGAAAGAAAACTATTTCACACACAACAGACGTGGAGACGTGGAGAGAGGCTCATTAATCTTGTGCAAACATCATCCAAACCCGCAGCCACACCAGCCGTTTATCTGATGCGGAGGGCGTGTGATTTATCCCATCATTCCCAGCGTAATATTTTTACGGAGGAAAACAAGCTGCCCTTTTTTGTGCAAAATCAAAACAAAGATGAAACATGGAGGGCGAACAATGCAAGGCTTTTTCCCTCTAAAGGAAAAGCTGACGTAGTGATTTGCTCAGGAAACATGTGAATGCGCGGATATCGCTGGAATGTTTTCCTGGCTTTAGTCCGTCAGACCGTCGACTGACCGATCTCATGATTGACAGGCCAGCGTTTAAACGTCTCTAAACACAGTTACTGAGTTACTGACCACTGACCGATGTTTGTGTTTCAAACCCGCCTCTCTGCTCTGATTGGATGAGCCGCGTTTGAAGTCGTTCATTTACCAACATCAGGACACAAATATGAGAGCTAATAATTCATTAAATCATAATGTAAAATAAATCAATTTTAAATAAAAGCAATTAAAAAAAAAAAAAAAAAAAAAAAAGTTATTCAGTCAAAATAAAACACTTACTAAAAATTTATTTTAAAAAAGTCAATAAATAATTTTAAAATCAAAGAAATTGAATAAAACACAAACAATTAAATCATTAAAATAAAAATAATAAATAATAATTAAAATAAAACACTTACTAAGAATTATATTAAATCAAAAAATGATTTTAAAAGAAAAGCAATCTTATAAAACACTTACTAAAAATAAATTAAATCATAAGAATAAAAAATGAAAATAAATACTTTTTAAATAAAAGCAATCCAAAAACACTTACTTAAAATTAAAGTTGAAATAAATAATTAAAATTAAAGCAATCAAATCAAAACACTTACCAAAAATGAATTAAATCATAACAATATTTTCATGAATAATACTTGAAAATTAAGCACTAAAAATTAAAAACAGAAAGCCTAAAATAAAAGCAATCAAAATAAAAACTCTTACTAAAAACTAATTAAATTATAAAAATACTACAAATGTATAAAGCATTGTATAAAAAAAAAAGCTAAATAATTTTTTTTTAATAAAAACAAAAATCAAAATAAAATGGTTAATAAAAATTAAATAAAAAATGTAAAATTAAAATAAATAATTTAAAAAAATAAACATTCAAGCATCACCATAACCAGTCAGTATGCTAATGAACTACATAACTTGCAGGAAGAATAATTTCTGATTATGATTATTAAATGCAGCATCTTGTGTGTTAGTGATTCTATTACTCTTTAGCAGGGTAAACTCCATCACATTCACCGCTCGTGTGTGTGTGTGTGTGTGTGGTGGACAGACGTACCCAGGCACTGTGGGCAGCACTGGCCCTTCCTCAGGACAGGAACCCTGCAGCCGGCGGCCGGACACTGCTGGGAGAAGCACCGGACGCTCCCGTCACGGCACGTGCAGCTGGTGCAGGCGTTGGACTTCCACGAGTCACCGGCCAGGAGGATCTCTCCGTTACTGGACACGCAGTATTCCTGCCGGCTGCGGTTGACGGGCAGGAGCGGCTCCAGTTTGTCCTCTGTGGCAGAAACACAGAAACACAGGATCATGTTTCACTGCAGGAACGCACGTGTGTTTGCAGAGACGTGCGTGACGGCCGGCGGAGGGACACACGTGTTTCTTGCCCTGCGGTTCACCCATAAAACCGTCCGCTTCGCACCGGCTGCTTTACTGACAGTAACTGTGTCTGAAGAAGCACATGTTCATGAAACGCCACAATTAACCAGTAAATCAACTTCTGCACTCCTTTATGACGGTTACATTTATTATTCAAGCTTTATTATCTGCAAACTATTTTTCCTATTCTATTTCTATAAAAAAAACAATCAAAATAAAACTTTCTAAGAATGATTAACTTAATACAAATGTAAAATTCAAATAAATAATTCATTTAAAATAAAATACTAAAATTTTATTAAATCATAAGAACTGTGAAAATATTAAAGTGTCAATCAAAATAAAATACTTAAATTACAAAGACGTAAAATTAAAATAAATAATTTAAAAATAAAAAAAACTTACTAAAACACTGTACTACAAATTTAAAAAAAAAAAGTATAAAACATGTCAAATAAAAAAAAATATATAATTTAAAAATAAAAACAAATTAAAACAACTAAATCATAACGTTTTAAATTAAAATGTTTTATTTTGATTTGTTTTTTATTTTAAATAATTCACTTACTAGCAATTAATTAAATCATAAAAATGTCAAATTAAAATAAATTATTTAAAATAAAACTAATCGAAATAAAACACTAGTAATTAATTAAATTATAATGTACAATTAAAATATTTAAAAATAAAAACAAATCGAAATACAAAAAAGTATAAGAATGTAAAATTAAAATAAATAATTTTAAAATAAGAACAATCAAAATAAAACACTAATAATTAAATCATAAAAATGCAAAATTAAAATAAATTATTTAAAATAAAACACTTACTAGTAAGTAATTAAATCAAAAATATACAATTAAAATAAATATTTAAAAATAAAAAAAATCGAAAAATACAAAAAAAAATTAAAATCATAATAATGTAAAATTAAAATAAATCATTTAAAAATAAGAACAACCAAAATAAAACACTTACTAATAATTTATTAAATCTCAACAAACCGGAACATGCGAAATATTAGCTTGTGAATGAACTTCTTTTTATTACAATTACATGTTCCTTTTTATTATGTTTATATTTTATTATTCAGTCTCTATCATCAGCAAACTATTATTTTTCTATTCTATTTCTCCAGAGATTACATAAATATCTAGTTCAGTCATGAAACTCTAGAGGGCGCGGGCTGATGATCCTTTACATGCAATCACATCATTACCACATGGCGCAAGATGATTGGTCTCTGCTGATCCTGCAGCCAATGAGATTGCTTGCTCAACATTTAAATAGTCTGGTTCAGTGTTTGCTGTAAACTAGTCCTGCAGTGGATTTACTCTGAACCCCTCAGATTAACCCCTCCACCTCCCCAGCTCCACCTGCCTAGATAATGGGATTTATGTAGGGTTTATAATGCGGTTGGTGATGTTGTACCTGGGCAGACGGAGCAGCAGCTGTCCTTGCTCTTGACGGGTGTGTGACAGAGAAGCGGAGGACACACTTCAGCGTCGCAGAGCACACGTCCCTGTCTGCAGGTGCAGCGCGTGCATTCGTCCAGACTCCACGTCTCTCCTTCCACATAGAGCTCGCCGCCCGGAGCGCGACACACCACCATGTCCATTCCCTCCGGCTGCCCGCTGCCCGACTCGTCTGCTTCACAACACAGACACACAACTGCTTTAATAATAATCAGAAATGTTAGAATGATTTGTGAAGGATCATGTGACACTGAAGACTGGAGTAATGATGATAAATTCAGCTTTGATCACAGGAATAAATTACACTTTACTATATATTCACATAGAGAACAGATGATTTACACTGGAGTAATATTTCACTGTTTTACTGGATTTATGATTAAATAAATGCAGCCGTGGTGAGCAGAAGAGACTCTTTCAGAAACATTAAAGGGGTCATGACATGAGAAATCAAATTTGCCTTGATTTTGACATTTTCTTTGTACCATTAAAACGTCTTGCAAGTTTCATAGTTTAAAACGTCCTCCTCATTATATTTAATCAAGCTCCAACAACAGCTCATTTTGATATTTCTGGATCTGTGACATCACAAACACATTTGCATATGCCCGCCTCCAGAGCAAGACACTGACGAATAGTTTTACATCATCACACCATAGGCCCCGCCCACTGGCATTCAGTCTCTTAACGGCTGACATTTGCCTGCACTGGGTCATGTGAGCGTCGCGTCACAAAACTCACGGTTCGGGTCATTTACGGTTTTGGAGTCATGGATTGGATCAGCAAAAAAAAAAAAAAATGGGGGGAGGGATTAAATGCAACTTTGCTTTTCATTTATTACTTAAAGCTCACTTTAAGTACCACAGCAAAAACTACTAGCCTAACTACTAACTAATAAAGTTCAAACATGATTAAAGACAAATGAACAGTCAGTAATAAAATAAGAACAAATACACAAATTAAAGGGGACCTATTATGCAAAATTAACTTTTATAAGGCGTTTGAACACAGATGTGTGTCCACAGTGTGTGTTTCATATTTCCCCCACTCCTGCGTAAGAGTAGGGAAGCCCCGCCCATGACTGTTGATGATTGGCTCTTTTAGACACGCCCCTGAGTGAGAAGCACAGAGACGCCATTTCTGTTCACTCGCTGTATCAGCGCTCGAGTATTACAATGTGTGCGCCAAAAACATTACTAATGTTCTGTTGTTGATGAACCAGTGAACACACGAGTCTCAGACTCATCAGAGCCACTGAGGACACCGTGGATGAAGTTCATTTATGAAGGAAATGTGCCGAAGAATGTCAGTAAAATGTTATATTTGCGCAAATCATTTTACGCATGACTGCTTCACCAACGAGGGTCAGTACCAACGCTTCGTGCTCTAACTTCATATCCAGAACAAGTGAGGATGGCACTTCATTTCCTTTCTGAATGAGCTTTCTAGAATGCTGTATGGCTAATATGGCTAATGTTACCATCATATCTGACTGTATTCAGAGACTATAATAATAATAATAATAAAAAATCTTTATTTTCTATTCTATTTCTGCAAAGACTCCAAAATAGGAGTGATATGATCTCTTATCCTAGTTCTTGTAAGGATTCTAGCAGCCGAATTTTGAACCACCTGCAATTTGTTTAGGGAAGCTTTTGACACCCCAGCCAACAAGGCATTACAATACTCAATACTGGTAAACAAAAAGTGTTAATCAACCCATCAGCAACAGAAAAAGAAAGCATTGGACGTAATCTGGCAATATTTCTAAGATGAAAAAAGATGAACTGTATTTTGTACATGTGGCTCAAATGTTAGATTTGCATCAAAGATCACCCCCAAATTCTTCAATTTTGTTTGATGCTCCATAATTGAACCATCAACAGTTAAAGTAACCGACTCAGCTTTACGTAGTTGGTGGGGTGAACCAATGAGCATAATCTCAGTCTTCTCACTGTTAAGACTGAGACATCCATTCGTTTATCTTAGAAATACATTTAGAAAGAAAATCAACAGGCAGTTTCTTTAGGTTTTAAGTGTATGTAAATCTGAGTATCGTCTGCATAAAAATGAAATTTTAGACCAAGAGATCTCAAAAGCTGACCAAGTGGAAAAATATAAATGTTGAAAAGCAAAGGGCCCAAAATTGATCCCTGAGGAACTCCAGATTGCACAACACCGAACTCAGACCTAAATCCACCCATGGCAACAAACTGCTTACGATCAGTAAGGTAGGACTTGAACCAGTTAAGCGCAGTATCAGAAACCCCAAAGACAGTTTCTAGACGAGTGATTAAAACCGAATGATCTACAGTGCAAAGCGGCACTGAGATCAAGAAGGATCAGAATTGAAAGACAGCCAGAATCTGAGAGCAAGTGACCTTAACCAGCGCTGTTTCAGTACTATGGCCTTTACGGAAGCCAGATTGCAAAGCCTCAAATTGTTTTCAGTTAGATGAGAAATTAACTGAGAAGCAACAACTCGCTCCAAAATTTTAGCAAGGTAAGGGAGATTGGATATGGGGCGGAAATTCGAAAGATTATCATAGGTCAACATTTGTCTTTTTTACGGCTGTCACTTTTGTGAAAAAATCCTGTTCAGTTTGAGACATAAGTGTTCATTGAATCGATTGTAAAATCGATTTTCCATGTCTAAAGACGTTTCCATTTTCAACGCCAAATATAGGCCAATCCACGGACAACTAACAGGCATTAGGACGAACGTAAAGAGGGCGCTTGAGACGCACAAGTCAGCAATATTTCCGATGATTTATTGGTGTGAAGTTTCGTGCACAATGATAAACAGGAGTGCAACATTCTCGAAAAACAATACACAGAGTGGACTGCCATAACATCAGTGAAAAACATTACTGCAGGCTTCAACACGGCTGTTTACACGATTAGAAATGTCAAACAAATTTCGCCTACGTAGGCGATTGTAGCCCATGAAAAGAGGTTGAAAATAAAACGTAAAATTCACTAGCCTACATTTAACGTGAAGTTCGTGTAGGATAAACACGCAGGGCCGCTACATTCTCCAAATCAGTGGACTAGAACATCTGTCGCAGTCTACAACAGCGCTGCATTTATGATTTAGGATATTCAAAAATCTCCAAAATTATTTTACGGAATGATTCAATCCGTTATAGACAACTGTTCAAAAATGAAACTTTAAATGGACTTACTTGAGAACAGGCCATGTGTTTTTTTTAATTGAACGTAACCGACACTTAGGCTAGGCAGGCGTATAATGAAACGTGCAAATAAGGCTAGGCCTATTACAAATTAATGGACAGGAAAACAAGTCGATCAACATTTTCGGGGTCCAGAGCAGAGCGTTTTTTATGCACTATATGTCCAGCTGTTGAGAAGACGCGCTCGACCGCACTGATGTCCCACTTCATTGCCAGCTGCGCAAGGTGGGGCTATTTTAGCTTTCGCAACGCCTACTGCACTTTCAGGATTCTTTATTTTCTTTTTCTGCTTGTTTGTGAGTTTTGTTACATCTATCTTTTTTATTTGTTTAATTAGTTTAAAATTAATAGTGTACATATTTGGTTAAAATCGATTCCCTATTTTCGTTTTCGAAACTTGTGTTGGTTGGTCCGATCGATTGTGCAATCGATTTTCGAACGTAAAGTGACAGCCCTAGTCTTTTTAGGTACCGGGGTCATTTATAATGCTGAAGACAACAGGACACAGGGAAGCAAAACATGACTGAAACAGACTAGTAGGTATGGGATCAAGTAATGAAGTGGAGAAACCTCCTCTTGAAGAGTATAAATCAAGAGTGCAGAATTTGGAAAAAATAATACCCGAAGAAGAAGACAATGCAGAAGCACAAATACCTCTACGAACATTATCAATCTTGGTACCCAAAAAAAAAAAAAATCAAGACACTTATTACAAAGATGAGTTTAAGCAGTAACATGGGAGGAACTAACACAACTCAGCAATTTGTTAATAGAATTAAATAGTTGCCTCGGATTACTTTGCTTGTCATCAATCATCTTAGAAAAATAATCAGACCTAACAGAAACAATTTTAGCCTTATATTCTTGTAAGCAATCTTTCCATGCTTGATGGTGAACTGTTAGACCTGAAAAACACCACTTACGCTCCATTTTACGGCAAGATGTCTTCATCATACGCAAATGATCATCATACCAAGGAGCAGGACGTACAAATGAAACAGAGCGTGACTTTTGAGGAGCATATAAGTCCAGGCCAGACAGGAGAACAGAGTCAATAGCATACACATCCAGGCCTCATCTGGGCCAACTTCGGCAGCAGCAGAACTGGGCCACACACAGCAAGCCACAATCACACTAAAACCAGCTTGATGTGTGTGGGCCATGTGACCTTTGCCGCTGCCAGAACTGAGCCATATGTGCCGTAGTTGGCCCAGATGAGGCCCGGATATGTATGCTATCTGGGATGCAAGTGATAAACTTTTACTCTATGATGGTTAAACTTAGCAATTAATCCGTGATTCACATGCGTGCCGAACCGTGGGACCTTGTCCGTACGGATCAAGTGCGATCCGTTGCACCCCTAGTGGATACAGTATACAGATGTGCGTTCAGTTTCTGACATCTGCCGACAACAGGACAAATGAAAGAGTGAAAGAACGTTCGCTTTGGTCGTCCAGTTTAAACAGCTGGTTTGAATCTCTGTAGAGACTTCAGAAGATCCCAGTGTCAGAAACAAGTGGATGGTTTATTTTAATGGCGTCCCGGATCGCATCGGAGGATTATATGTTTGTTCGGAGCATTTGACTGAGGCTCAGTGTAATGGAGAGTTATACGTACCCTCACAGCCGGGGCAGCACTGCTCGGGTCTGAGCACCGGATGGGCGCAGGTGGGCACCGGGCAGGATATCAGCACACACATCTCACGGCCGGCGTGGCAGTAACAGTCCCGGCAGCCGTCGTGCCACCCGTCACCCTCCTCGAAGCGCCGGCCGTCAGCCGTCAGACAGAAACTGAAGGAAACCGTGACGGAGGCGGTGGTGCTGGAGACGCGCCTGTCTGCGTCTGAAGACAATCATCACAGCAAAGAAGAAGACCATTAAAAATGAAGGTCCCATGATAATCATTTGATTCAATGCACTTATTATGTACATACATGGAGTTACTTAAAAAAAAAAATTAAATACAATCTATATATCTTACCACAAGCCATTTTGATTTTTTTTAAAAGCAGACCATTAACAATAAATTACAGTAAACATAGTAACATATGAGTAAGCCTCATAAAGGTTAAATTTTCTCTGAAAAAAGGAGAGAAAGAAACAAAAATATGTATTTCGAATGAATAAAAATATATTAACATAAGGATGTAAAATTAAAATAAATAATTTAAAAATAAGAATCAAAATAAAACACTAATAATTAAATCATAAAAATTAAAATAAATAATTTAAAATAAAACGAATCAAAATAACACTTACTAATAATTTATTAAATCATAAAAACCCGGAACATGTGAACGTGCCGTTGTTGCATCGTGATGTTATTATATAAACACATTTTGCTGACAGATTCTTATTACTGTAATGAATAAAATATTTACTGTATTTTTTATTCTCAATATTGATTCTGATCTGATTTTCATTGCTGTAAGTTTTGACTATTATGGCAAAACAAAATACTGTAATTTTACTATCATTAATATACTATTATATAGTATTTATTTTTCTATTTTAATTTTAGTAATTTTACTGTTTTTGTCTTTACCTTTACGTTTTTATTCATTTTTTTCAGTTTTACTTTGTTATTTTACTACAAGTTATACTAAACAAAATGAGAAATGTTGCAACTAGCTAATTTTTTTAAAATTTTTATTTCAAATAGTGAAAATGTTTTTTTATGGATTTAGTTTTAATTAAAGATGAAATGTAAATCAGCATAAATTAAAGGCAGTACAACTAAAACTCAGTGTATTAATACTTAACCATTTACATGTCACTAATACTGTTATCATATTAGAATGATATTATCATAGCGTAATATGAATATAATATCTTTTTATAATCCCTGTCTACACCTGAAATAACATCCTCTAAACACTG
>CM077177.1:41504383-41566883 GCA_039654105.1 Coreius guichenoti | reverse complement strand
CTTTTAACTTTGGGTTAAAAAATGTTTGGTAAACAACATTTCGCACTTGTATTTAGACAGATGATAACCCTGGGTTAACATAATTTATCTATTTTAACCCTGGGCTAAACAACATTTCACACTTGTATTTAGACAGAGGATAGCCCTGTGTTTAACCCTAGGTTAACATTATTTTAATCTTTTTTAAACCTTGGTTAAACAGCATTTCACACATATTTAGACAGGGGATAGCACTGCATTTAACCCTGGATTAACATCATTTTAGCCCTTGATGCTGATACTTTTAACCTTGGGTTTACAATGTTTCACACATATATTCAGACGGAGGTTAGTGTTTAAACCTGTGTTAACAATTTTAGCCTGTGATGAGGTCACTTTTAACCCTGGGTTAAACCATGTTTTACACTATTTAGACAGAGGTTAGCACTGTGTTTAACCCTGTGATGCTGTCACTTTTAACCCTGGTATAACCCTATTTTAATCCTGTCCTGTCGTCACTTTTAATCCTGGGTTAAACAATGTATTACATTTGTATTTAGACAGAGGTTAACGCTAGGTTTAAACCTGGTTTAACATTATTTTAACCCAGTGATGAGGTCACGTTTATCCCGGGGTTAACACTATTTTAACCCTGTGCTGATGTCACTTTTAACCCTGGGTTAAACCATGTTTTACACTATTTAGACAGAGGTTAGCACTGTGTTTAATGCTGGGTTAACATTATTTTAACCCTGGGTTTCACACTTTGGAAGAGGTTAACACTGCCTTTACCTCTGCATTTTAAAGTTCTAGCCAGGTGTAAATTAATATAGTGCAAATCGGTGCACCGTTATGGCGACAGACAACTTAGCATAACCTTGCTCAATGCCAACCTCATTAAAAATCCATGTGACAAGTTTATGAATATATGCCTATGAATATAAGTATACTTATTATAATTCAGTACATCTGGGTCTGAGATGAAGATACTGGTTATGATCAAGACCACAAGATGCTTTCTGCTGGGTGCAGAGACAGAAACTCACATGTATCCATAAGGGCACGTCTTGCTGCAGGTCATGGGCCGGCACTTTGGTGCGGATACGCTACATTCACACACTTCACATCCGTAGATGTCTTTCTCATAACCCATGGGACAGTCCAGAGAGCAGTACATGGACACATCAGGACAGGTTTCATCTGAAAAAACATACAAAAGATGATTAAGTAAAATTGGTTAAAAGTCTTGTTTCATGTAACTGATGTTAGTGATGCAGAAATCCCAAAATTCATTTTTAAAAACTATGCGTAATTCTTTGGAGCCGTTTACAATCCCACGAGCACCATGATGCCCAAACGTCCGCCTGACCCCTGATCCTGACGTGAACTCACATGAGAAAAGGCTTCGGAATGATTTCTGTCATGGGGAGGATTGCGCAGATTTGTGAGGTGGATTCGTGTCTGAGATCATTATTTCTTAAGCCAGTGTTTGCTTGTGTTGCGGGCTGTTGGCACTTTCTCAAACACAGACTTGAGAGTATTTTGGAGCAGTTTGCACGCAACACAGTTCTCATGGGTTTGGGTTTGTGTGTGTGTGTGTGTGTTTGTGTGTGTGTGTGTGTGTGTGCACTCACTGCTGACACACTGGCACAACAGACAGCCGCTGGGATCTTGCTGGAAGCCAAACGGGCAGTCGTGCCCGGAGAGAGAGCAGTTTTCCAGCGGTGGGCAGAGCAGCGGGCTCACCGTCTCATATGACGGCTCTAGAAGAGAAAAGGTTAAAAAGTTCATGTTTCTTTTCACCAATTCATGATCACTGTCTTTTTTATCACCACTATTTTTCTTGAGAATAACATGCACTGATAAGAATCACAATAAGAACAGGAACATAAACTAGATTAAACAAAAGAAAAGTTTGTTGAGACAGACTTTGAAGTTGGCTTGAGAAAGCCCGACCAGAAAGTTTGACAAAGTTCTAACAGCTTGAAGATTGAAGGTTTTTAGTTTGAAGTAGTTTGAAGTTAAGTAGTTTTAAAGCTTAAAGATTGTAAAGGAAATAGTCTATCAGAAAAACAGATGGATGGATGGATAACATGAAGTAGCACATTGCTAACATGTTTTAGCACATTGTTAACGTGATTAGCATGTTTTGCTAACATGATTAGCATGATAACGTTGCATCTTGCTAGCATGATTAATATATTGGTAGCATGATTTAGAATGTTGCTAGTATGATTTAACACATTGCTAGCATGATTTAGCATGTCACTAACGTGATTTAACACATTGTTAGCATGATTAACATTTTTTGCTAGCATGATTAACATGTTTGTTAACATGATTAACATGTTGTTAACGTTGCATGTTGCTAACATTATTAACATGTTAGCATGATTTAGAATGTTGCTAGAATGATTTAAAACATTGCTAGCATGATTTAACACATTGCTAGCAAGATTAAACACATTGCTAACATGTTGCTAACATGATTTACCATGTTGCTAGCCTCATTTAACATTAACATGATTAACATGTTGCTATGATGATTAGCATGTTGTTAACATGATTAGCATGTTGTTAAGTTACATGTTGCTAACATGATTAACATGTTGTTAACATTATTTAGAATGTTACTAGAATGATTTAACACATTGCTAGCATAATTTAACATTTTGCTAACATTATTTAACACATTGCTAGCAAGATTTAACACATTGATAACATGTTGCTAACATGATTTACAATGTTGCTAGCCTGATTTAACACATTGTTAGCATGATTAGCATGTTGCTATGATGATTAGCATGTTGTTAGCATGATTAGCATGTTGTTAACGTTACGTTGCTAACATGATTAACATGTTGTTATCATTACTTAGAATGTTGCTAAGATGATTTAACACATTGCTAGCATGATTTAACATTTTACAAACATTATTTAACACATTGTTAACAAGATTTAACACATTGATAACATGTTTCTAACATGATTTACCATGTTGCTAGCCTGGTTTAACACATTGTTAGCATGATTAGCATGTTGCTATGATGATTAGCATGTTGTGCATTAATGCACATTATTAACATGTTGTTAGCATGATTTAGAATGTTGATAGCCAGATTTAACACATTGTTACCATGTTTAACGTTTAACACATCGCTAGCATGATTTAACACATTGCTAGCATGATTTAACACGTTGATAGCCAGATTTAACACATTGTTAGCATGTCTAACGTTTAACACATTGCTAGCATAATTTAACACATTGCTAGCATGATTAACATGTTAGTATGATTTAACATGTTGCTAACATGTTTTGGATGGATGGATGGATGGATGGATAGATAGAGAAGAATAATAAGTGTAAATAGCATTTCAGTAAGTTGCCTTTCTCAAGCTAATTTAATTAAGGATTTGATTTCACATCGACAATGTTCTTGCAGAGCCTCAGATTTATAGCTGTGCTGTGAATGCTCAGATGTTTCTGGTAAACACTGCTGCATGTCGCAAGAACTACGTGTTGACGTGAAACTTTAGCTTCATCTGTTGTTTGGCTCGGATCATGTGAGCCGCTCCGGGGGCCGTTCGCTCCAAACGCATCCTCGCAGTTTAACTGCAAACAGAAGCGTCCGGTTCGCATCGATTACACATAAACACAGCCGCAAACACCGCGCAGCGTCTGACAGCCGCGATCAACGAGGACTGAAGCGAAGTTACTTTTTCTGATTCCTTCTGTCACCTCATTCTCTGACCTCAGAATCAAACCTCAAGGTGTGTTTGTGGAGAGGAACACGCTGGGATGCCACATGTGCAGCCGTGTTGGCATGTACGCAGGTAAAGAGGTGTGACTAATTATTCTTCCAGAAAATAATCATGTGTAATTAAGGACAGCAGGTGGCTTCCATTTGGCTGGTCGGAGCAGTAAAAGGCAAAGCTTCTGTAGTCCTGACGCCTGCTGCTCGCCGCTATTGAGCACACGTCAGAGGAACGGCAGTTTGAGCTTTAATGGGCTGTGTGTGTGTGTGTGTGCGCGCGCACTTCAAGAGCTCCAGATACAATAAACCTCTGGCAATATCTGTAGCTACCGCTAAACAGAGACAGATTTCAGCAGGAACTCGACCTGTGCTTCCATTACAGCCTCTATACTAATATATGTATATATATTATATACCATAGTCTGTCTGACTACTCGATTGTGATTGGCTGGACGGTGTGCATTAATGCACAGGTAGTTCCAGTCAGTTTCATCACCGTTCTCATCACACATGCACACTCACTCACTCACTCACAAACACGCACGCACACACACATAAACACACTCACACTCACACACACACACATCCGCACGCACACACGAACACACATGCACACTCATACACTCACACTCATACACTCACACACACACAAACTCACACACATATAAACACACATACTCACACACTCACACACTCACACACTCACACACTCACACACTCACACACTCACACACACCCTCACAGAGCGGGCAGCATTCCCCAGGGATCCTGACGGGGTTCTGGCAGCTCTGCTCTCACTGACTTACACACACACACACACACACACACACACGTACCCTCACAGAACGGGCAGCATTCTTCAGGGATCTCGACAGGGTTCTGGCAGCTCTGCTCTCACTGCCACTGACACACACACACACACACACTCGTACCCTCACAGAACGGGCAGCATTCCCCAGGGATCCTGACGGGGTTCTGGCAGGTTTGCTCTCACTGACTTACACACACACACACACACACACGTACCCTCACAGAACGGGCAGCATTCCCCAGGGATCTCGGCGGGGTTCTGGCAGCTCTGCTCTCACTGACACTGACACACACACACACACACACACTCGTACCCTCACAGAACGGGCAGCATTCCCCAGGGATCTCGACGGGGTTCTGGCAGCTCTGCTCTCACTGACACTGACACACACACACACACACACACTCGTACCCTCACAGAACGGGCAGCATTCCCCAGGGATCTCGACGGGGTTCTGGCAGCTCTGCTCTCACTGACACTGACACACACACACACACACACACACACACTCGTACCCTCACAGAACGGGCAGCATTCCCCAGGGATCTCGACGGGGTTCTGGCAGCTCTGCTCTCACTGACACTGACACACACACACACACACACACACACTCGTACCCTCACAGAACGGGCAGCATTCCCCAGGGATCTCGACGGGGTTCTGGCAGCTCTGCTCTCACTGACACTGACACACACACACACACACACACACTCGTACCCTCACAGAACGGGCAGCATTCCCCAGGGATCTCGACGGGGTTCTGGCAGCTCTGCTCTCACTGACACTGACACACACACACACACACACACACACACACTCGTACCCTCACAGAACGGGCAGCATTCCCCAGGGATCTTGACGGGGTTCTGGCAGCTCTGTTTGCAGGCCATGGCGGTGCAGTGCGGCTCTCCGTCCACACACTGGCAGAAGGTGCAGTCGTCCTCCTTCCACTGCTCCTCGTGCGCCCGCAGCTTGTGATGGAGCCAGCAGCTGGCCTTCGTGCTCTCCACCGACAGCAGCTCCACATCTGCAGGTCACAAACACACAAACAGTTTCCATTTCTGTGTTTCTGGGTTCCTAGCCACTGATCAGTAGGGGTTTAAATACACTTAATTTTCAGTCATATTATTGATTTGACTGCGCTGACACTATCAGAGCATAATTTGATGGATTTTTGCAACATGTTATTGAACTGAACTGAATCAACATAAAACTGATTTGATCTGAATAATGACACTATTGTCTTTTACAGCTGCAGAATTTGATTTTGTATTATATTTGCATCATTGACTGTTATTTTCCTATTTATCACTGTGAAGCTGCTTTGAAACAATGTGTATTGTGTAAAGCGCTATAGAAATAAAGCTTGACTTAAAAATAAAACGTAATAATTTTAGTTAATATAATATACATTTTATATATTAGATTAATAACTTAAAATAAAAACATAAATGACAATTAAAAATATTGCCTTGAAATATTGCAAGAAAATTACTAAAGCTAAAACTGAAATAGATGTAAATTAAAACTAATTAGAAATATTAAAAAAAACAAAATCACTAAACAAATTAAAATTAAAACTGTATATAATATATATTTATATTAATATAATATAAATTAACTTAAAATAAAAACATGAATGATAATAAGAAATATTGCAAGCTGAAGTTACTAAAACTGAAATAGATGTAAATTAAAACTAAACAGAAATATTTAAAAAACAAATAAAAATGACAGAAGCACATAAAATTACTAAAGTTAAAACCATACATATATAATAATAATAATATATTTATCTTAACATAATATAAATTAACTTGTATATAATAAAAACATAAATGACAATTTGAAATATTGCAAGTTTAAGTTACTAAAACTAAAACTGAAATAGATGTAAATTAAATCTAAATAGAAATATAAAAAAAAAAAAAATAATAATAATAATAATAAATATCCCAAGAAAAAATACAGAATTGTGAGAAGTAAACTCATAATCCCAAGGAAAAAGTTTTCGAGATGTAAACTGAAAATCAGGTTAGTATCATTGAAACTTTTAGTACAAGAGCACAAATTTGATCTGTTGACCATAGTTTGTCCCACAGAGACTATTTGAGTTTGACCTTTAACCTTTAGAAGCACAAGGTCACAGCTGTGCTGCACGGATCTGCTGCTGTGACTGAAATCTGAGCCGGCAGAAGAAACGTTCTAGAGCTTCTACAGGTGTTAACAGATGGTGACGTGTGGACAGTAAAGCGCCAGAAACCACGTGTTTGTTGATCTTCAGTGTGTCAACTGTTGAATATGAGGCGTTGTGTGTGTGTTTGCTGGTCTGTATTGGTGACCTGTCATCAAAGTTATTTTCTTCTCCTTGTGTAACTCATCATAGTTGATTGCAATCAATTGCATTTCCCTGGGAATCGAACCCATGACCTTGTTACTGCCATGCTCTACTGTTTGAGCTTCAGGACATGTACTAAAATCAGTGCAAATGATCAAATCAAAGCCAATCAAAATTGTAGCTCAACAGTAGAGCACGGCACGATCCCGAGCTCATGGGTTCGATTCCCAAGGAATGCATGAACTGGTAAAAAAAAAAAAAAAATGCATGCCTTTAATGAAATTTAGGTTGCTTTGGATGAAAACATCTGCCAAATGCATCAATGTAAATGCACATAAAACAATTCTTAAAATGTATTTTACACATTTACTCAAAATGCACAAAAAAGAAAATGGTTTACTGTCCACTGACAAAGCTGTCAGTAGAATCTGGAACTGAGGCACATAAAATCAGACCGATGCGACAATTCAAGCTCAACCTGGACAGGTGATGTGCAGTACCTATACAGACGGGGCAACATTCTCCTTCGGGAACGTAGAAGTTCTCACAGTCCAGCTCGGCACAATCGGCTTTGGAGCAGAACGACACTCCACCTCGACACTGACACAACCAGCACAGGTCCATCCGATACACCTCGCCCTCCGCAAACACCTTCCCGTTATGAACACACCTGGGAGAAACTACAGAACAGACAGAAAACCTTGTTTTTGTTTCGACTGTCTTGATGTGTGGTTTGTTAGGATAGGACAATATTTGGCCGAGATACAACTATTTGAAAATCTGGAATCTGAGGGTGCAAAAACATCTAAATATTGAGAAAATCTCCTTTAAAGTTGTCCAAATGAAGTCCTTAGCAACGCATATTACTACTAATAATCCATTTTTTAAATATATATTTACGGTAGTAAATTTACAAAATATCTTCATGGAACATGATCTTAATATCCTAATGATTTTCGGCATAAAAGAAAAATGGATAATTTTGACCCATACAATGTATTGTTGGCTATTGCCACAAATATACCCGTGACTTATGACTGGTTTTGTGCTCCAGGGTCACATTTGTTCTCAATGACAAATGCTGAACAGTTAGTTCATGCGTTCATGACCTCAAGGCTAGATTATTGTAATGCTCTCCTGGGTGGTTGCCCTGCTCGCTTAATAAACAAACTCCAGCTGGTCCAAAACGCAGCAGCTCGAGTTCTTACTAGAACCAGGAAGTTTGACCATATTAGCCCGGTTCTGGAAACACTGCACTGGCTCCCTATTAAACATTGTATACATTTTAAAATCTTGCTGATTACTTACAAAGCACTAAATGGTTTAGCTCCCCAGTACTTGAGCGAGCTCTTAACGCATTATACTCCATCACGTCTATTGCGGTCTTAAAATTCTGGCCAGTTGATAATGCCTAGAATATCAAAATCAACTGCAGGCGGTCGATCCTTTTCCTATTTAGCACCTAAACTCTGGAACAGTCTTCCTAGCATTGTTCGGGAAGCAGACACACTCTGTCAGTTTAAATCTAGACTAAAAACACATCTCTTTACTATGGCATACACATAAAACATTTTTAATTTATATTATTCAAATCAGTTAAATGATTGTTTTAGGCTGCATTAACTAGGTCAGCCGGAACCGGGAACACTTCCCATAACACCTGATGTACTCATTACATCATAAGAAGAATGGCATCTACGCTAATGTTAGTCTCTCTGTTTATCAAATCATCAAATCAAATCACCTTTATTTATATAGCGCTTTTTACAATGGCAATTGTTTCAAAGCAGCTTCACAGTGGTAACAGGAAAATAATGCAACGGAATTTGATTCGGCTGTACAGCCGCTCTGGTGAAAACGGTGATGTCATCCAGCTCATTTCAATTATCATATAGTGTCAATGCGGGCGGATCAGTAATATAATTGAAATTTAGGTGTCCCCAACTGAGCAAGCCAAAAGCCAAAGGCGACGGTGGCAAGGAACCAAAACTCCTTCAGGGCCAGAATGGAGAAAAAAAACCTTGGGAGAAACCAGGCTCAGTCGGGGTGCCAGTTCTCCTCTGGCCGACGAACAAATAGTGTATGATTATGATTCTGGCAACATTACAGGTCAGAAGTCATATTAGATAAATAGATATTCGTAGGATTATTCGAAAGATTGGAGTTGTCACGCCGGGGACGGGTTTAATTAGGATGTCGTGTCGATGCGGCATTTACAGGGGGGAGTTTAATTGACACTATTGTCTCTACAGACACTTCAGGGATATGGTCGTCATGTCCAGGCTAAGGTCCACCATCTGGTCTGGATACGGCCCGGATCCGGCCGACTGCAGTAAACCTCGGGATAAACAGAAAGACTAACATTAGCGTAGATGCCATTCTTCTTATGATGTAACGAGTACATCAGGTGTTATGGGAAGTGTTCCCGGTTCCGGCTGACCTAGTTAATGCAGCCTAAAACAATCATTTAACTGATTTGAATAACAGAAATTAAAAATGTTTTATGTGTATGCCATAGTAAAGAGATGTGTTTTTAGTCTAGATTTAAACTGACAGAGTGTGTCTGCTTCCCGAACAATACTAGGAAGACTGTTCCAGAGTTTAGGTGCTAAATAGGAAAAGGACCGACCGCCTGCAGTTGATTTTGATATTCTAGGTATTATCAACTGGCCAGAATTTTGAGACCGCAATAAACGTGATGGAGTATAATGCGTTAAGAGCTCGCTCAAGTACTGGGGCGCTAAACCATTTAGTGCTTTGTAAGTAATCAGCAAGATTTTAAAATGTATACGATGTTTAATAGGGAGCCAATGCAGTGTTGAAAGAACCGGGCTAATATGGTCATACTTCCTGGTTCTAGTAAGAACTCTAGCTGCTGCGTTTTGGACCAGCTGCAGTTTATTTATTAAGCGGGCAGGGCAACCACCCAGTAGAGCATTACAATAATCTAGCCTTGAGGTCATGAACGCATGAACTAACTGTTCAGCATTTTGCATTGAAAGCATGTGCCGTAATTTAGATATATTTTTAAGATGGTAGAATGCAGTTTTACAGATGCTAGAAACGTGGCTTTCAAATGAGAGATTGGTATCAAAGAGCACACCCAGGTTCCTAACTGACGACGAGGACTTGACAGAGCAGCCATCGAGTGTTAGACAGTATTCTAGGTTACTACTTGTGGAGTTTTTTTGTCCAATGATTAAAAATTCATTTTTTTCTGAATTAAGTTGCAGGAAATTACTAGTCATCCAAGTTTTAATATCAGCTATGCATTCTGTTAATCTTGTGAATTGGTAAGTTTCGTCAGGGCGTGAAGAAATATAGAGCTGAGTATCGTCAGCATAACAATGAAAATTAACACCATGCTTCCTAATAATATCTCCCAGTGGTAGCATGTACAGGGTGAAAAGCAACGGTCCTAACACTGAGCCCTGCGGTACTCCATACTGAACTTGTGTTCGGTGTGACATCTCTTCATTTACTGCTACAAACTGATAACGGTCAGATAAGTATGATTTAAACCATGCCAATGAAGTTCCACTAATGCCAACATAATTTTCGAGTCTATTCAAAAGAATATTGTGGTCGATAGTATCGAATGCAGCGCTAAGATCGAGTAACACTAATAGAGATATACAACCACGATCGGATGATAAGAGTAAATCATTTGTTACTCTGATGAGAGCAGAGGTCTCGGGACCTCGGGATCTGATTTATCCCGAGGTTTACTGCAGTCGGCCGGATCCGGGCCGTATCCGGATCAGATGGTGGACCTGCACCTAGACAGTAGACAGGACCAACGCATCCCTGAAGTGTCTGTAGAGACCGTGTCAACTCCCCTGTGAAGGCCTCATCGACAAGACAGATCCTCAACAAGCCCGTCTCCGGCGTGATGACTCCGATCTTCAACCAGATGGACCTGGACAAATATTCTGAATGTTCTGATCTAATATGACTTCTGACCTGTAATGTTGCCTGAATCATAATCATACACTGTTTGTTCATTGGCCAGAGGAGAACTGAGCGACTGAGCCTGGTTTCTCTCAAGGTTTTGTTCTCCATTCTGTCACCTGATGGAGTTTTGGTTCCTTGTCACCGTCGCCTCTGGCTTGCTTAGTTGGGGACACTAAATATTCAACAATATTACTGATTAATAACTAATGATTTTTACAATGGAAATGGTTCAACAATGAACTTATTTAAGCTGTACTATGACACTACTTTCTTCTAGAGCTGCTGTACAGCCAAAACAAACTTTGTTACCACTGTAAAGCTGCTTTGAAACAATCTGTATTGTAAAAAGCACTATATAAATGAAGGTGACTTGACTTGAGACGGACACACAGACAGATGGATTGGCTGAAATTGAATTTCCATGATTCTTTCATACTTCACTGTGGTTGAACAATGAATCAACTGTTTATAACGGTGAGGAGTGTTTAACCTTCCATTAAACTAAATCTACATAAAACACACGCGTTCCCCCCGACTGCGCTCGATATCAGTGAGCTCAGCACTTTTGCGAAGCCTCGGGTGCAGGTTCCCGTCAATCTCGCCAGCTCCGCTGAGGTGGAATTCTCAGACGTGGCATGTGAAGCTGTGTAATCGGTGTTCACTCACGCACAAACGCACACTTACACATGTGAGGTCAAAGGAAAGCAGCAGCCGAGGCCAAGACAGCTCCTGTACGGAAAGAGCCGGAAACCCTCACTGTCTCCAGAGCCCTCGGCACATGAACAATAGCTGCTGTACGGCTCATTAGAGAACCATAAAACCCTGCCAACGTCCCCAGACACAAAGACATACAGTACTACATCAGAACATGATATTACTGGGGTTTTTGGACATGGTACCATGCTATTATCAGGGTTTTTTTGGACATTCACCATGGTATTACGGTGTTCTTTTCCAGTATTGTTAAAGCAATTTCTCTAGGAAACGCAAAAGTTTTGCAAGAGAATGCAAAGTTGCAAACGAACAAAGTTTCTTGAGGGAGTGCAAAGGTTTTGCAAGCTAAGAAAGTTTTGCGAACGGGGGAACGCAAATGTTTTGGGAGAAAATGCAAGCTAACGTAAAGTTTCGCGAATTAACGCAACATTTCTTGGGGGAACGCCAAAAAGTTTGGACGCAAAGTTTCTCAGGGAAACGTAAGGTTTGCGAACGAAAGCAAAATTTCTTGGGGGAACGCAAATATTTTTGGAGAAAATGCAAGTTTTGTAAGCTAACGTAAAAGTTTTGCGAATGAATGCTAAATTTCTCGGGGAACGCAAATGGATTGGGACGAAATGCAAAAGTTTTGGAAACGAACGTAAAGTTTTGCGAATGAACACAAAGTTTCTTGGGGGAAAGCAAAAGTTTTGCGAGAGAATGTAAAGTTGCGAGCGAACAAAGTTTCTTGAGGGAGTGCAATAGTTTTTCAAACGAACGTAAAATTTTGCAAACTAATGCAAAATTTCTTGGTAGAACGCAAAAGGTTTAGGAGAAAATGCAAATGTTCTGTAAGCTAACGTAAAGTTTTGCAAATGGATGCAAAGTTTCTCTGGGAAACGTAAAAGTTTTGCAAGAGAAAGCAAAGTTGCGAGCTAACAAGTTTTGCAAGCGAACACAGTCTCTTGCGAACACAAGAGTTTTGCGAGTGAACTTGAAAACTTTCTTGAGTGAACTGCTTCAAAATTTCTTGAGGGAATGCAAAAGTTCTGCAAGCAAACATTCACCATGGTATTACTGTGTTCTTTTCCAGTATTGTTAAAGCAATTTACAGTTATTTACAAATGGGAGGATTTTCAGTTTGCTATTGGTATGTCAGGTACCAATCTATGAAATTAAGTGATTTAAGGAAATATGTTTTTTAGGTGCAAAAGAATCCAAAAACACAAATGGGACCTTTTTGTAAAGTGTTACCAATTATACACATGACTCTTTCTTTGTAACACAATGTCTCTTATTCTCACACCCTGACTCAAGACACACACACACACATTCCCATCCGTGACCTATTGAACCTTCCCATCAACCTCTCCTTATGTTCTTCTGACCGATGCATAAGCAGTTTTTCCTCCGCCTGCTGCGCTTCTCCTTAAGTCCATTAGTTCCAGGAGGGAGCACACATTTAGCGCCGGGCCAAGAGGCCAACGCGGGAATTTGGATTGTTGGTAAAACGGAATATTTGACGCTAAACCAGAGTAAACACAGAGGCCCTGTCTCACTGACCACGCCCCTTTTTCACACCTCATCACTTCCTGTCTGTCCAGCTCTCACAAGAGGAACTCTCATGTAACTAGCAGCCGTGATGCAGCAGGTTTCCAGCGCCAAACAACACGTCTGTCCTCTCTGACAGTGACATGATGCACAACAATCAGTGTGTAAAACATTTGTTCTCTCTCTTGAGTTCCCCAGAGAAACTTTGCATTCACATGCAAAAGCATTAATATACAGTTTTTTCTCCTACCTCTGATCACTTCCATCACAAAGTTTCTTGAGGGAGTGCAAAAGTTTTGGGAGAGAATGCAAAAAATTTGCAAGCTAACATAAAGTTTTGCAAATGAAAACAAAGTTTTTTGGTGGAATGCAAAAGTTTTGCGAGGGAATGTAAAGTTGCGAGCGAACAAACTTTCATCAGGGAGTGCAAAAGTTTTGCAAGCAAAAGCAAAATTTCTCGGGGGAACAAACGTTTTGGGAGAAAATACATGCTTTGCAAGCTAACGTAAAGTTTTGAGAGTGAACACAAAGTTTCTTGAGGGAGTGCAAAAGTTTTGCAAGCAAATGTAAAGTTTTGCAAATTAACGCAAAGTTTCTTAGGGAAATGTAAAGTTTTGCGAACTAATGCAAAATTTCACAGTAGAACGCAAATGTTTTGGGAGAAAATGCAAAAAAATTGCAAGCTAACGTAAAGTTTTGTGAGTGAGTTTGAAAGTTTTGCGAACAAATGCAAAGTTTCTCTGTGACGTTTTGCAAATTAACGCAAAATTTATCAGGGGAAAGCAAACGTTTTGGGAAAAACACAAAAACATTTGCAAGCCAATGTAAAGTTTTGTGAGTGAACACAAAGTTTCTATAGAGAAATGCAAAAGTTTTGCGAGGAAACAAAATTGCGAGCAAACAAAGTTTCTTGAGGTAGTGCAAAATTTGTGCAAGCTAACAAAGTTTTGTGAACTAATGCAAAATTTCTTGGGGGAACGCAAATGTTTTGGGAGAAACTGCAAGTTTTGCAAGCTAACAAAGTTTTAGCAAATTAACACAACCTTTCTTGGGGGAAAGCAAAAGTTTTGCGAGGGAATGCAAAGTTGCGAGCGAACAAAGTTTTTTGAGGGAGTGCAAAAATTTGCAAGCTAACGTAAAATTTCTCTGGGAAACCCAAATGTTTTGAAAATGAACGCAAAATTTCTGGGGGGTATGCAAACGTTTTGGGAGAAAATGCAAGTTTTGCAAGCTACCGTAAAATTAACACAAAGTTTCTTGGGGCAAAGCAAAAGTTTTGCGAGAGAATGTAAAGTTGCGAGCGAACAAAGTTTCTTGAGGGAGTGCAATAGTTTTTCAAACGAACGTAAAGTTTTGCAAAACTAATGCAAAATTTATTGGGAAAACGTTTCGTTTTAGGACAAAATGCAAATGTTTTGCAAGCTAACGTAAAGTTTTGCAAATAAACGCAAAAGTTCTTGGGGAAACGCAAAAGTTTTGCAAGAGAATGTAAAGTTGCGAGCTAACAAAGTTTCTTGAGGGAGTGCAAAAAAAAACTAAAATGTTTTGCGAATGGACGCAAAATTTCTTGGGGGAACACAAACGTTTTGGGAGAAAATGCTAAAGTTTTGCAAGCTAACGTAAAGTTTTGAGAAGAAATGCAAAGTTTCTCTGGGAAATGTAAAGGTTTGGCGAACAAATGCAAAATTTCTCGGGTGAACAAACAATTGTGGAGAAAACGCAAATTTTGCAAGCTAACGTAAAGTTTTGCGAATGAACATTTTCTTGAGGGAGTGTAAAAGTTTTGCAAGCGAATATAAATTTCTCTGGGAAATGTAAAACTTTTGCGAGTGAACGAAAAGTTTCTCTGGGAAACGCAAACGTTTTGCGAGAGAATGGAAAAGTTTTGTAAGATAACGTAAAGTTTTGCAAGCCAACACAAGGTTTTTTTTGGGAAGTGCAAAAGTTTTGCGAACAAACGCAAAGTTACTGCGAACACAAGTTTTGCGAGTGAACACAACATTTCTAGAGGTAATGCCAAAGTTTTGCAAGCAAGTTTTTATGGGTAAAGTGAAAGTTTGGCGAGCAAATGCAAAGTTTCTCGGGCTAACGCAAATGTTTTGGGAAGCAAACAAGGTTTTGCAAGCAAATTTTTCTGGGAAATGTAAACGTTTTGAGAGCGAATGCAAGGTTACTTGGGGGGACGCAAAGTTTTTGGGAGCAATTTACTTTAAAAGTTGATTTACTTTATTTAACAAACATAGAGTTTCTTGGGGGAGCAAAAGTTCTGCAAGCTAACAAAGTTTTACAGCTTTGAAAATTTGAAGATAAAAATTATATTTCAAAAACTTTTGCATTTTCCCAATTTTTGCATCAATATATCTCTTTAAGGGCTCTGTAAATCACAGCAAGAGCACAAAGAGACGGACTAAACCACTGTCGATGTCTGCAGCTGGTGGATTTTAAACACCTCAGCGTTGATATACGGAGTTTCTGGGCCGTCACTGCAACAACAAGTGTCTCAAACACTGAACACAATCAGCTCTTTACCTCTTTGGCAGGTGTGTGTGTGGCAGCAGTTTCCCGGCGCGCCGCTGCCCTCTTTCACCAGCGCCGCCCTGTGTCCGTCGCTGCAGGCCGGAGGAGGCGGGCAGCGGGAACACGTACACTGAGCCGGAGCCGTCGGGCAGCATCCGGCAGGAGGCGTGTAGCTGCGGGTCAGGACGGAATCAGACGGGCAGTCGGGGACAGGCAGAGCCGGGCATGTGATTCCAGCACACTTCAGATCATCTGAGAACACACACACACACACACAGGTCAGATATAGTTTAAAGGTCACACATCTTCCACTGAGTGAACACACTGTTCGGAGACGGAGCGTGAGGAAGGTTTGGCAGATGTTCATCCTGTCAGTTTTCCAGCTTCCTGTTCGCCTGAACCCCATGGAGAGCTGGAAACATCAGTCGACGCGTCCGATGTCGAATACTTCACGACTATATAGTGTGCGAAAAACAGTATGACAACCGAGTGGAAAAAGTGTGGGGTCGGTAATATTTTTTTTATGTTTGTGAAAGGTGTCTTCTGCTTTATTTGATTAAAACCATTACAGCTAAATATTGTGAAATATTATTACAATTTATAATAACTGTTTTATATGTGAATATACACTCACCTAAAGGATTATTAGGAACACCATACTAATACTGTGTTTGACCCCCTTTTGCCTTCAGAACTGCCTTAATTCTACGTGGCATTGATTCAACAAGGTGCTGAAAGCATTCTTTAGAAATGTTGGCCCATATTGATAGGATAGCATCTTGCAGTTGATGGAGATTTGTGGGATGCACATCCAGGGCACGAAGCTCCCGTTCCACCACATCCCAAAGATGCTCTATTGGGTTGAGATCTGGTGACTGTGGGGGCCATTTTAGTACAGTGAACTCATTGTCATGTTCAAGAAACCAATTTGAAATGATTCGAGCTTTGTGACATGGTGCATTATCCTGCTGGAAGTAGCCATCAGAGGATGGGTACATGGTGGTCATAAAGGGATGGACATGGTCAGAAACAATGCTCAGGTAGGCCGTGGCATTTAAACGATGCCCAATTGACACTAAGGGGCCTAAAGTGTGCCAAGAAAACATCCCCCACACCATTACACCACCACCACCAGCCTGCACAGTGGTAACAAGGCATGATGGATCCATGTTCTCATTCTGTTTACGCCAAATTCTGACTCTACCATCTGAATGTCTCAACAGAAATCGAGACTCATCAGACCAGGCAACATTTTTCCAGTCTTCAACTGTCCAATTTTGGTGAGCTCGTGCAAATTGTAGCCTCTTTTTCCTATTTGTAGTGGAGATGAGTGGTACCCGGTGGGGTCTTCTGCTGTTGTAGCCCATCCGCCTCAAGGTTGTGTGTGTTGTGGCTTCACAAATGCTTTGCTGCATACCTCGGTTGTAACGAGTGGTTATTTCAGTCAAAGTTGCTCTTCTATCAGCTTGAATCAGTCGGCCCATTCTCCTCTGACCTCTAGCATCAACAAGGCATTTTCGCCCACAGGACTGCCGCATACTGGATGTTTTTCCCTTTTCACACCATTCTTTGTAAACTCTAGAAATGGTTGTGCGTGAAAATCCCAGTAACTGAGCAGATTGTGAAATACTCAGACCGGCCCGTCTGGCACCAACAACCATGCCACGCTCAAAATTGCTTAAATCACCTTTCTTTCCCATTCTGACATTCAGTTTGGAGTTCAGGAGATTGTCTTGACCAGGACCACACCCCTAAATGCATTGAAGCAACTGCCATGTGATTGGTTGATTAGATAATTGCATTAATGAGAAATTGAACAGGTGTTCCTAATAATCCTTTAGGTGAGTGTATGTTACAAGGTAATTTATTCCTGAATTTTCAGCATTCAATCTTCAGTGTCACAAGACTTAAGTATTGTAATTTTACTAATATAGTGTAAAGTAAAAAATAAATAAATAATTGAAATATTCATTTTTTATTTTACAGTGCAGTTGCATTACAGTAGCAATGTATTACTGTCTTAGGGATAATAATAAATAATAATTATACAATTATTATTATTATCCCTTCAATATATAAAATAAAATTATTATTATTATATTAGCCATGAGAGAATATAAAATATAATAATAAGAGAGTATTATAATATAAAATTATTATAATTATATTTTACTAATATAGTGTAAAGTAATTTTTTTTTAAATATTAATTTATTTTACAGTGCAGTTGTATTACAGTAGCAATATATTACTGTCTTAAGGATAATAATAAATAATAATTATAATATACAATTATTATTATTATCCCTGAGTAATATAAAATAAAATTACTATTAGCCCTAAGAACATAATATAAAATTATTAGCCATAAAAGAGTAATATAAAACACACTTATTATTATTATTATATTAGCAATAAGAGTGTCAGGGCTGTGTGCCGGTAGGAAGACGACAGAAGAATGAAGTTTAATCACAGGAACAGGCAGGTACGTACACACAACGGAGATCGGACAAGGACTGAGAGAAAGGGGAGAATTAAATAGCAAACGGAAACGAGATAATGAACAAGACACAGCTGAACTGAACTAGACTAATGATGGTAACCATGGGAACTGATGAGTGGCGGGAAACAGAACAAAGAACCATGTGACAAATGAAAACATTGAAAGTCCGAGGACAAAACAGAACATAACTGTGACAGAGAGAGAGTAATATAATATAAAATGATTATTATTATTAATCCAGTGTGAATGTAATGTGGACTGAGACACTATGGATTCAAACTAAAAAAAGTCAGCTGTTCCTCTGTAGAATTTGGTCACTGAAAGGGGTTGGCGCTCTTAATTCTGCTCTCAAAATGCACCAAACTGATGCATTTAACTTTAAAAATGCACAAAATATTAATCCAGATCCACTCTAGACTGACTGAAATCTGTGGGAAACACGAAACATTGTATTCATTCATCCCGAATCCACACAGTTCATTCATCCTCATCATCGAGTCTCTCATGAACACTCTCCTCATTGAGCGCATTGTGTGTTTTAATTCCCTCATTCTGCGCGGTCGGGAATATGATGCTCCGATACGGCTGTGGAGACGCTGGGATTCTCCGGGGTGTATTTTGGACGGCATTCAGGAAAAGAAAAGTGGGAGATTTGGTTTCTGTGTTTACTTCAGCTTTTAGTGGCATTAGAGAGCAGAACAAACACACTATCTGACAAACGCAGTGACAGCTGCACTAATCTCTCGCTTCACTAATGAGGAAAATAATGCTACATCATCATACTTTATTTAACAGTCCTTATTAAAGGAAGACTGCGCTAAAGATAACTGATGAATATGAGCAATATGAGCTTTTCTGTTCATGCTCCAAAACTCTGGAAAGCACCGCTAATATTACAGAAGCTCAGTTCAAGACATATCTTTAGGACTGCTTTTATTGATTTTTCTCTTATTATGCATGCTTATTTTTGTTTTAAATGTTTTCCTGTCTGTGTGTAAGCACCTTGAGAAGGCATAATAACTTTATTATTATTATTGTCTGAATATTTACATGTACTTTTATGCAGATGCAGATGCTTTTATCCAAAGCGACTCATTGCATTGTGTTTTCAGTTCATGCATTCTCTGGGACTCGAACCCGTGACCGTGGCGTTGCGAGCGCCGTGCTCCACTGTTTGAGCAAGAGAAATGCTATGGAAGGTTTTAATTGTTGCCCGTTGCTTTGCCATGAGAACGGCAGTAAGACGCACGTCAAGCTGCACAATGTTATAAAAACTGGAAAAAACATTGCAATATTTTGATTTTCTGCAATATATATTGTGATATGAATAAATACAGGAATTTTCAACAAATGGCTTGACTAGCTTTATTTGGAAAGAATGAATCATAATAGAGTTCGTGGGGTGATTTTGATTTATAAAATAATAATTATCACTATTTTTATTATTAATAAAAAATATTTATAATTAAATTATTTAAACATTAATAATTTTTTAATTATTATTAAATACAAATATTAAATAAAACAAGAAAAAAAAATATATATAAAAAGTAGTAAAATAAAAATATGAATAAAAAATATTTTATTATTAATAAACAAATGTATTATTATTTTTTATTTTATTACATATTATAAATTATTTAATCATATTAAAAATATTTTATTTTATTATTTTTGATTATTATTACATCAAAATATTAAACAAACCAAGAATTATATGGTATATATAACAGTGAAATAAAAATATTAAAAATATAAAAATATGCGTTGCCAGTCTCAGAGTGAAGCTCTGCATTATTATTTTTTATTATTGATAAATAAATGTATTATTATTATTATTATTTTCCTATTTATTATTAATTATTTACTAATATCAAAATATTTTTATTTAATTATTTTTGATTATTATTACATAAAAAATATTAAACAAAACTAGAAATATATGGTATATATAATGGTGAAATAAAAATAACAAATATGTGTTGACAGTTTCAGAGTGAAGCTCTGCATTATTTTTTATTATTAATAAACAAATGTATGATTATTTTCTTATTTATTAGTAATTATTTAATTATATTAAAATATTTTTTTTAATTATTTTTGATTATTATTACATAAAAAATATTAAACAAAACAAGAAATACAGTATATTGTAAATATAATAGTGAAATAAAAATATAAAAAATATGTGTTGCCAGTTTCAGATTGAAGCTTTGCATTATTTTTTATTATTAATAAACAAATGTATTATTATTATTATTTAATTTATTATTTTTTCATTAATTATTTAACTACATTGAAAAATAGTTCATTATTTTTTATTATTATTACATAAAAAATATTAAACAAAACAAGAAATATATTGTGTATATATATAATAGTGTAAAAGAAAAAAAAATACAATTCTAATGTATGTCTTAATTTCTTCATTTTCAAATGCTAAACCATCAAGCTTCAATCGTGACGGGTTGCCATAAAATATGCGTAAAAAAATAACTAAACCAGTTGCATAGTTGAGAATCCTCTGTCCAATGCAGGCCAGGCTGGGAAAGAAAATAAAAGCGAATGAAATTGCGTAACGTGATTTACACAGCAGAATCTTCCAGAAGTCAGTGGCTTCACTGCTGGTGTTTCCTGGCTTCAGCTGCGGGGCCCCGGCCCCCGTCCGACCCTCCTGCAACCTGACGCTGGCCGAGGATGTGCTGTAAGAAGAGTCTGACTGAGTCTCAGACCTCTCCGTATGAATCCTGGGTAATCTCACATAACTGCAACAAGACGGCAGTGCCGCCGGGGCGCCCACAGCCCGTCCCCAAAGGGTTTCTGGGTCATAAAGGCGCTTAATTGACAGCAAATTAGGTTCTCTAAACCACCAAAACAGGCAGAGAATAGAGTCAGTGTGTGCGCGGCTCATATTTGGGTAGGAAACGTGACGGCTGCGATCGAGCCGCAGAAACTGCTGAATAAATACGTATCTGTGCCGTAGTGTTTGCTTTAGCTCCGCTCACACAAAGCTCACATTGATCAACTTCCTCTCTGAATATTGTCACAGAGGAAAATGACGCTCACGTTAACGGCAGAACGGCTGAATTCATCTCTGTCCTGAAGCTCAATGAATTCAATAAAACACATACAGTATCACCGCAGTGTTATTTTAGCTTATTCATATTTTGAAGTACCTTTTATTTTTAGTTTCATGTTCGTTTTAAGTCATTTTATTATGTGCTTTTGTCATTTTATTAGTTTTTTGATTATTTTTATTTCAGGTTTAGCTTTAGCTTTAGCTAGTTTTAGTTATTTATTTTCCAGTTAATAAATTTAGTGCTTCAGCTTAAATTTATTTCAGTTTATTGCCATGGCAACATTTCCAAGTTTTTTAACTAATATTTACATTTTATTTTATTTCAGCTTTATTTCAATTGATATAAATTATAGATGCACGATTAATCATTACACTGATTAAGTGAAGTCTTTATGAGTGAATCATTGAATCATTCACTCAAAAACGCTGATTCATCCAGTAATGAAACAAGTGAAGTATTTATGAGTGAGTCATTGAATCATTCACTCAAGAGAGTCGCTCAAAAACACTGATTCATCCAGTAATGAAACAAGTGAAGTCTTCATGAGTGAGTCATTGAATCGTTCATTCAAGAGATTCATTCAAAAACGCTGATTCATCCAGTAATGAAACAAGTGAAGTCTTCATGAGTGAGTCATTGAATCGTTCATTCAAGAGATTCATTCAAAAACGCTGATTCATCCAGTAATGAAACAAGTGAAGTCTTTATGAATGAGTCATTGAATCATTCACTCAAGAGATTCGCTCAAAAACACTGATTCATCCAGTAATGAAACAAGTGAAGTCTTTATGAGTGAGTCATTGAATCATTCACTCAAGAGATTTGTTCAAAAACACTGATTCATCCAGTAATGAAACAAGTGAAGTCTTTATGAGTGAGTCATTGAATCATTCACTCAAGAGATTCGTTCAAAAACACTGATTCATCCAGTAATGAAACAAGTGAAGTCTTTATGAGTGAGTCATTGAATCATTCACTCAAGAGATTCGTTCAAAAACACTGATTCATCCAGTAATGAAACAAGTGAAGTCTTTATGAGTGAGTCATTGAATCATTCACTCAAGAGATTCGTTCAAAAACACTGATTCATCCAGTAATGAAACAAGTGAAGTCTTTATGAGTGAGTCATTGAATCATTCACTCAAGAGATTCGTTCAAAAACACTGATTCATCCAGTAATGAAACAAGTGAAGTCTTTATGAGTGAGTCATTGAATCATTCACTCAAGAGATTCGTTCAAAAACACTGATTCATCCAGTAATGAAACAAGTGAAGTCTTTATGAGTGAGTCATTGAATCATTCACTCAAGAGATTCGTTCAAAAACACTGATTCATCCAGTAATGAAACAAGTGAAGTCTTTATGAGTGAGTCATTGAATCATTCAGTCAATCCATTTTTTTAAAACAGTAATTCATTCATTAGATATCCTTTAAATAGATCACAGCAATTAACATTTTGTCAGAACCTCTAGTAAACTGCTATTTTGTCTGTTCAGATATGTGAGAGAATCGTGATCTCTGTTTGAAACAAAAATAATCATGATTCTCAGTTTCTCCCGAAATGTTTTTAATAGTTTTTGTTTTTAGTTAATGATAATAACTCTGGTACACTGCCATAAAGCATCTGATGACGTATAATATAAATACCATGGTATATGAATATAGCAATCATACAGTATCAATATTATTACCATAATATTATTAATAGTTAATATTCAGTAGTATTATAGATTCAACGGCATTGACACTATCGGATGAGAAAACTTGAACCAAATTGAACTGAATAATGATTTTATTGTCTGCTTTACAGCTGAAATTGAATCGGTCTCATATTTGATGAAGTTTGCATCACTGATTCTGATATTTTCCTGTTTATTACTGTGAAGCTGCTTTGAAACAATCCGTATTGTAGAGTGTATAGTGCGAGTGTCAAGCAACAGCGAAACAGCAACTGCAAACTCCATTAATGACATTATGAAATGCTTTCATGTGCATCATTGTGTGCATGTTTATATTTCTGCAGACTGATTCAGTAATGAGCATCAGAGGTCAAAGCTTATATTGTCATTCAAATGTGATGCACAAACAGGAACGAACACAATAGGCCATGTACGAATAGATGCGTCTGCCATTATTTACGATCTGTTTGGGGGCTCGGCCGGGATAATTAGCTTGTCACACAATGGCGTCTCTCGCGTTCGGCACACAGAAGCACAAAGGCTTCATTTAAGGTGCTTGATATATTCGGTCCTGAAAACGGCTCAAATGTGTCACAGGCAGAATGGTGTAATAGTATAAAATGCCTAGCAACACTAACATCACGTCTGGCAGCAAACACACACACACACACACACACACACACGCACGCACACATGCATGCATGAAGCCTCCAGGGTAAGCGGAAATTGGTTTTATAAGCGCAGAAAGGCCCTTTGTAAACAATGCATATATCTGAGATCTCAGACGCTCTTTCATGAAAGTGAAGCGGCTCTTTGTAAACGTGTTTTTCTTTGCGCGGCGGGCACAAGGGCGGCAGTCTTCCTCACCGCGCGCCGCTCGCAGGCAGAGGAGGCTGTGTTGACAAGCAGGGTTTACTCATGGAAAAAGCCCACAATGTGCAGTCTGTTCAGAGACTGACTCTGGATGCTGGTCAGCGCAGAACAAAGCCGTCTCAGTGCAGCGGCCCCTGTGTGGAGAGTCCTCCGGTTCAACACCGACTCTCAGTGCAGCTCACGGGAAGAGACACAATGAGACCGGCCAACACAAAACATCACAGCCTACTGTACTTCAGCTGTTACTAGAGTCACAACACGGCCAAGAACACTGTGATTATATATCAGTATGACTATAATAATAATAATAATAATAATAATAATAATAATAATTATTATTATTATTATGAAGAAATGTAAATGTTAAACAAAATAAGAAATATTACTATTGTAATAACAATTTAGCCAAAAATGTTGTGGTTATATATTGATTTATATAATAATGATAATAATAATAATAATAATAATAATAATAATAATTAGTATTTTTACAAAATATAAATATTAAACAAAATAAGAAATATTACTATTGTAATAATAATTTAGCCAAAAATGTTGTAGTTATATATTGATTTATATAATAATAATAATAATAATAATAATAATAATAATAATAATTAGTATTTTTACAAAATATAAATATTAAACAAAATAAGAAATATTACTATTGTAATAACAATTTAGCCAAAAATGTTGTGGTTATATATTATTATTATTGTTATATAAATTAATAATAATAATTATTATTTTTATTTTTTTATTTTTCATTTGACTAAACACAAATATTAAACCAAATAAGAAATATTAATATTGTAATAATAACAGTTTGGTCAAAAATGTTGTGATTATATATATCAATATGACTGTAATTGTAATTAATAATAATAATAATAATAATAATAATAATAATAATTATTATTATTATTATAAAATATAAATATTAAACAAAATAAGAAATATTACTATTGTAATAATAATAATAATAATTTAGCCCAAAGTGTTGAGGTTATATATCAATTTGACTATATAATAATAATAAAATATTACTATTATTAATTTAATAATAATAATAATAATAATATATATATATATATATATATATATATATATAAATAAAATTCTTAATTATATAATATATAATTATATAATTCTTATTTAGTTTAATATTTGAATTTAGTAAAAAAAAAATATATATATATATATATATATATATATATATATTTTTTTTTTTTTTTTTTTAACTAGATTCAAATATTAAACCAAATAAGAATTATTACTTTTGTAATATTAACAGTTTGGTAACAAATATTGTGATTATATATCAAAATGACTATATATATAAAAAAAAAAAAATAATAATATATAATTAATATATAAATAAATAATAATAATAATAATAATAATAATAATAATAATAATTTATTATTATTATGCAGTTATTAATTTATTTTCATTATGATTATTATTTTTTACTAAATAAATATTAAACAAAATTATTATTATTATTATTATTATATTAATATTATATTACTAAATAAAAATATTAAACAAAATAAGACATATTACTATTGTAATATTTCACTGTAAAATTGAATTTTTAAATAATAAAAATAATAATAATTAAATTTTACAGTACTGTAAAATTACAATACTAATATATATGGCTTAATTTCTTCATTTTCATGTATTAAACCATCAAGCTCATTTTGTCAGTTTTGTTCATTCATGTGGAGCAGAACTGACTCCGGAATGAGTCGCTCTGACACTGAAAACACCAGATTATGAAATGTCATAAAAGTGACAAAACATGAAATGACCTTCGCAACCTATTGTACTTAATGCAAAGATTTTGCAGTCAAATGCAAAGTTTCTCATAAGAACACAAAAGTTTCGCAAGAGAACGACAAAGCATTGAATTCCATGTTTTCCACCCATCTTATATTTTTATCATGTCGCTTGAGGCGCTTCATACAAACCTCTATGACTTTCTTCTGTGGAACATAAAAGATGATATTTTGAAGAACATTGGACCCCATTGACTTCCACTGTATGGACAAAATGTTTTCTATTGTGTTTCTCAGAAGAAGGAAGTCACACAGGTTTGAAACGTCACTCGGTTTCATATCATGTCCTTGACTCGGTCCAGTGACAACTGCACAGTTTCTGCTGTGAAATACAAACAACTGCTCACGTGTGCTGTGATTGAACGGAGAATCTCTTACACGATCAGCCTGTCTGCGTCTTCCAAAGACACTTTCTGTCTGATTCACAAAACATCTCAATTATCTTCATACGGAGGCTTTTCCCAGTAAATACTCATATATGTGGGAAAAAACCTCCAGGTTTGATGTGCTCATCTGTAGGGCTGCACAATTTGGCCAGAAATGTTGTGATTATATATCAATATTACTATATAATAATATTAATTATTACTATTACTATTATTGTTATTTTATTATGATTATTTTTTTCTTTCTTATTTTTTATTTTTAATAGAGTATTTAAGAAAAATATTGTTATTATTATTTTATTATGATTATTTTTTATTTTTAATAGATTATTTAAGAAAAATATTATTATTATTATTATTTATTATTATTTTATTTTTAATAGAATATTTAAAATATATAATAATCATTCTTATTTTTATTATTATTTTATTATGATTATAATTTTTTACTTTATTATATTTTATTTTTAATAGAATATTTAAAAAAAATCATTATTATTATTATTATTATTATTATTATATATTTTTTTACTTTTTTTATTTTTTAATAGAGTATTTGAGAAAAAAATACTAATTATTACTATTTTTTATTATGATTATTATTTTTTCTTTATTATTTTTAAAAGAATATTTATAGAAAAATATAATAATAATAATAATAATAATAATAATAATAATAATAATAATTATTATTATTATTATTATTATTATTATTATTTTATTATCAATTATGATTTTTATTTGATTTAAAATCACGTTATTATTTTTTATTTTTTTAATAGAGTATTTAAGGAAAATATAATAATAATAATAATAATATTAACAACAACAACAATTTGGTCAAAAATGTTGTAATTATATATCAATATGACTATATAATAATAATAATAATAATCTTTTTTTTACAGTATAATTGTAAAATTACAATACTAATATTTATGACTGTCTTAATTTCAAACATTAAACCATCAAGCTTTTATTTATCTGGTTGTGTTTTCAAACTCAAACTCTCAGCGCGTGCAGAGAAAGAGTTCATGTGGAACATTTACCGCAAAACAAGCCGCAGAATCACCGGATCACGAGCCGCTTGTGTGTACATGAACACAGGGCCGCGCTTCACTCTGAAACATGCAGCGCATATACTTATTCATTAAATCACAGTCTTTGATAATCACACTAAACCATTTCACCATTTAGTTTTTACTCCGATTAATCGCATATCCCTAATATCATGCACTTTGATTTGGATTTGATTTTTCAGTTGACAGCTCTATTTTTCATATGTTAAATTTAGCTCAACTCCGGGTCAAACACACACACACACAGTCTGTCCTTCACGTCTGTGTTTATGTGTCGTCTGCTCAAACACTGACACAAAGACACGCTGAGGGAGCAGAACTAATGAAGACGCGCGTGGCTCTGTGATGTTAATGGCACCACTAGTCTAAATGATTTCATTAGCCGACGCGAGGCCAAGTCTCAGCCGCTTTAACGTCAGAAGGGTTTCAGAAACACTTGTGCTTTTATATTTCAGCCCATATTAGAAGGTACAGCCAGCAATCGTTCACTGTGTGACTGGATGCCATGCAAACGTTTGCTCTGAGAGACGCTCTCGAGATGCTGGATATCTGTTTTGTAACAATATTTTATTGGTTACACATGATAAAGCCAAAGTGGGAACAGTAATTGGGATTTTTCCAATAAATTTAACGCTGAATTTGTGTTTCATATTCATATCGTACTGTTTTTGTCCTGAATCACAAGAGTGCAAATGTGATATTGATTTTATACAACAGTACAATAAATAAGATAATATTGTGTTATACACTCACCTAAAGGATTATTAGGAACATCTGTTCAATTTCTCATTAATGCAATTATCTAATCAACCAATCACATGGCAGTTGCTTCAATGCATTTAGGGGTGTGGTCCTGGTCAAGACAATCTCCTGAACTCCAAACTGAATGTCAGAATGGGAAAGAAAGGTGATTTAAGCAATTTTGAGCGTGGCATGGTTGTTGGTCCCAGACGGGCCGGTCTGAGTATTTCACAATCTGCTCAGTTACTGGGATTTTCACGCACAACCATTTCTAGAGTTTACAAAGAATGGTGTGAAAAGGGAAAAACATCCAGTATGCGGCAGTCCTGTGGGCCAAAATGCCTTGTTGATGCTAGAGGTCAGAGGAGAATGGGCCGACTGATTCAAGCTGATAGAAGAGCAACTTTGACTGAAATAACCACTCGTTACAACCGAGGTATGCAGCAAAGCATTTGTGAAGCCACAACACGCACAACCTTGAGGCGGATGGGCTACAACAGCAGAAGACCCCACCGGGTACCACTCATCTCCACTACAAATAGGAAAAAGAGGCTACAATTTGCACGAGCTCACCAAAATTGGACAGTTGAAGACTGGAAAAATGTTGCCTGGTCTGATGAGTCTCGATTTCTGTTGAGACATTCAGATGGTAGAGTCAGAATTTGCCGTAAACAGAATGAGAACATGGATCCATCATGCCTTGTTACCACTGTGCAGGCTGGTGGTGGTGGTGTAATGGTGTGGGGGATGTTTTCTTGGCACACTTTAGGCCCCTTAGTGCCAATTGGGCATCGTTTAAATGCCACGGCCTACCTGAGCATTGTTTCTGACCATGTCCATCCCTTTATGACCACCATGTACCCATCCTCTGATGGCTACTTCCAGCAGGATAATGCACCATGTCACAAAGCTCGGTATTAGTCAATCAAATCCAAATCAACACAGTATTAGTATGGTGTTCCTAATAATCCTTTAGGTGAGTGTATTTTAGACACAATATTGTATGTTTTTGCTCAATTTTACCAAGGAAAATATGACCCATAAAGCGAGAGCAGAAGTGTTGTGCGTCTCTGAGCAACACACAGCGGTGTTTCGTTTCTGAATGAATCCTCGTTTTGAGTGAATCAATCGGGTGAATCAATGATTCAATGACTCGTTCATAAAGAGAGCCGTTTACTTCATTCCAGAATGAATCAGCCGTTTGAACGAATCGAATGAACCAATGATTCAATGACTCGTTCATAAAGAGAGCCGTTTACTTCATTCCTGAATGAATCAGCCGTTTGAACGAATCGAATGAATCAATGATTCAATGACTCACTCGTTTAGACATTTACCGCCACCTACTGGCAGCTTTAGATTCTTATTTAGAGTATCATTTCATTAAAAAAAATTATATTTCCATATTAATAATAAAAAAGCAATTAAAGTTATAGTTCGCCCAAAAATTAAATCAAATGAAGCCTAAAAGTTTATGTGTAATAAATTCTATGTTGAATCAAATAAAATAATTTTTTTTCTAAAGCTACTTTTTGTATTGTCTATTTGATGCTTTTCTCATTTCACACAATAATGACTTTTAATGACCTTTCTCAGTGATTAATTAGAATTATTAACCGCCACATTATGTAATTAATTAGATTAAAAATTGTAATCCCTTGACAGCCCTAAATAAAATAAAATAAAATAAAATAAAATAAAATAAAATAAATAACCAGTAAAATAATATTATATAAAATTATTTAAAAAATAAATAAATAAAAAAGTAAAAAACACTAGTTCAAAGGTTTGGATTCAGTACAATTTTATTCGGCTTGTTTCTGAAAGAGTCTCTTCTGCTCACCAAGGCTGCATTTATTTGATCAAAAATACAGAAAAAAAAACTGTAAAAATTTGATATATTACTCCAGTGTAAATCATCTGTTCTCTATGTGAATATATAGTAAAGTGTAATTTATTCCTGTGATCAAAGCTGAATTTATCATCATTACTCCAGTCTTCAGTGTCACATGATCCTTCACAAATCATTCTCATATGAGGATCTGATGCTCAACAAACATTTATGATTATTATCAGTGTTGAAAACAGTTATTCACATAGAAAACAGTGATTTTAAATGGTAATAATTCAATTCAACCTCAAACTTTTGAACGTTAGTGTACACACATACATTAGAAATCTTTACCCCTCCATGTACAGATACAGTAACAGCCTCTTTAATAGATGTGGCATATCTGAGCGAGAACACGTGCGATTCCTGCAGATACCTGATCATATGTGCGCCGTATGTGGAGGAAACCTGGTTTTCAGGGACGAGTCTGTTATATAAGCTACACACTGAAGCGTTGATAACAAACAGACACACACATCCCACTGCAAACAAGCTAATGATCAACAGATGTGCGCTTGAGTAATCGCACACAAGCAGCGCTCAGTGTTTGGCTGCTGGAGGGGCGTCGCTGAGCGAAAGGAGCGGCACAACCAAGACATCTTGTTTACTGTATCGCTGGACAGATTCACAGATCCGTCTCAGGTTTGACAGTTACTGTATGGAGTGATTCCTGCGCTGAAATTAAACAACATCAAGCCTTTTACACACACTGACTCCCGCTCTTCATTCAGAGAAACGGATCATGTGATGCATCGCATTGCAACATCTATTATTACACATTCTTTCCAAGTTAATGTCAACAGCTTCACTTTGATTACCATTATAATAAACCAGGAGAATAATTAGGTGTTGAGAGAATAAAACTACAGTACTAAAGTCAAGCTCTAAACAAGAGATGCTGTTGAATAAACTCAACATGCACTAAATGATACTGGACTGAAGTTATAAATACTGAATCTATGCGATATTCTGATGTTTGACACATGAGAAATGATTATTAAAACATCTCAGAGGAGGCCAATGTCACAAGAACTGAGAGCTTTCTTACATTAAACTTTAGAAATGATATTCAAAGTTTTGATTCTGAATAATGAATGTGTGTACGCTACTGTTCAAATGACTGGGATTTTAATGTTTCTGAAAGAGTCTCTTCTGCTCACCAAGACTGCATTTATTTGATCAAAAATACAGTAAAAAATTATTATATTATAATACAGTTAAACATAAAAAACAATTAAAAGCGTATTAACATAAATATAATATAATATATTCAGTGCTGTGCAATCGATTAACCGCATCCAAAATAAAAGTTTGTGTTTACATAATATATGTGTGTGTGCTGTGTATAATTATTATGTATATTTGAATACACACACATGCATGTATATATTTAAGAAATATTTGCATGTATATACTGTATACATATTTAAATAATTTATCTTATATATAAATATAAATATTTTATATATAAAATATAACATATTTTTCTTTAATATATACATGCATGTGTGTGTATTTATATATATATACATAATAATTATAGACAGTACACACACCTATATTATGTAAACACATGTAAAATTTGATGTAAAATATATTATGTAAAATTTAAAGCGTCTCTTTGCCCCGCCCTCAATCACTGTAGTTGTGTCTGAGACTGGAAGAGTTTGGTTGGTGTTGTTCATGTGGAGAAGATGCTGTTTTCTGCAGAGACTGATACGGTAAAACCCACGCCATCGTTACTGTTCGTATCACTGTGTGTCAAGAGCTGAGATTCAGATATGCTAATGAGCGTTTGCTTTCTGACCAATCACAGCAAAGCAGCTTTCAGAGGGGCGGAGCTTAGAGAGACTGAATCCTTAAACTAACCGTTTCAGACACTGAGAGAAAAGAGCTGATTCTGCAGTGGATATTATGAGGAAAATAAAGTGTTTTATGACCTTGGATGCATGTGAATCTGTTGTAGGAGACTCCAGAACAACATTAGAAGATTTAAAAACAGCATAATGGAACACAAACACTAAAACCTTTGCACGCATCTGTAGCACATACACACACGTTCAATGTTAATGAACAGGAAATGTTGCATTACCTGCCGCTCGCTGGCACTGACTCGGGTTGACGTACGTGAAGTGATCATAGCAGCTCTGAGACGCACAAACACAGCCGTCGGCCGTCAGATTACAGCCAGAAAACACACACGCCGGGTTCGCTGGGCCCACAAACCTGTGTCTGAGTTCGTGACGGCGAGACCCTGAGAGACAGAGAGAGTTTCAGGTCAAACACAGGCTACAGATGATTAATAGACCATGATTAATGTGCCATATAAATCGCGTCTTACCCTAATGTAAACTTGGTTCAATGAATTTAAATAAATTTAGGTTCAAATAACTTTATGCTGAATGTAAACGATGTGACATGACAGTTTATTTAAAGATATATCATGCACAAACCTGTTAAAACACATCCCAGAAGAGCTGCTCGCAAAGAAAACGCCATGCAGCAATTTTTGGACGTGTTCCAATCTGAATGCACACATAAAATACTTTATTTGTTATAAAATGCTCCCCTTTCAGGGTCAATACCTGTTTTCCCAGCATGCACACATGCGTCTCTGTCGGGATAGCTGTACGTTCTGATGCAGGAGCGTTTGGACTCACACACACACCGTCCGTCCACGCGATCACAGCCGCTCACTAGGGGGCAGCGCTCGTCCTCCATGTCTGCATCCGTCGCATCGGGTACCACTGTAGAGAAGACAGTGTTACCATATTAACTCAAGCTCGTTTGTTAGGCTTGTTTTGTCTTTGTCTCGGCTGTTGTGAGATTAGTTTGCTTTTGCTCCAAAGAATGAGAGGCTTAAACAATGGCATGCCTGGAAGATCTTTTTATTGTCTCAAATGCTTCTCCTAGACTGGCACAATTATTGTATTAAAGGCACAATATGTAATTTTTCGTCTCTTATTCAAAACAAAGGCGTGTCTTGATGGCTTGATTGGGAGGAGCTTTTATTCTGTCAGACGAGAGCTTCCGCTTCTTCCGCTCATGCGTATGTGTGGTAACGCAGCGCTGTTTTATCATATTACACACATTTGAGTGTGTTAAAGTGATGTTATAACGCTACTCTGTGCGTTCGCTCGGCACTACTATGAGACACTTGTTCACACTGCAGTGAGAGAGATCATATTAGGCATGGTAAAACATGGTACTCGCGGTAAATCAAGAACACCAGATTTAAACAATAAGACTAACTGTGTTGAGCTGGAGAACAATGATTAGTTTCTGTCCATGAATGGTCCAAACAGTTGCTCACCTGTCTAATAAAACACATCATATATTAAAGCGTGTTTCCATGGTTTCTACAAAATAAAACTGGAGGGTAACGCGGGTATGATGTCACTGATAGGCGACACACACACGGTCCGTGTCCTGGTTAAAATTGATGATTTCTCTGGATTTAAACATTCTTGGAAACATTTGGGAAAATGTAAGTACACAAGTCAACAAAATATATAACACTGTTCTAGTAGTTTTTGGATATTTTAATCCAAAAATCTTACATATTGTGCCTTTAATGTCTCAAATGCTTCTCCTAGACAGCAATGAGATGGAGACTAATACATAATTGAGAACGTCACTCTAAAAGAGAAACCTCTGAGCAATAGAATTACCCCATTTGTACACTAGAAACTTCTTTCTGAATTTCACTGCCTCTCCATGCCCTTCACATGCATCCCAGCCGCATGTGTGTTAAATAAGTCTCGAGTGTCCACGTCAGATGCAGAACCCCTCCGGCTCCCGCAGGTTCTCCTGAAGACCCCCCAGCCCGCCGCATGTGAATAAACAAAGACAGACCGGCCTCGACGGCTCCTACGGTCCCCCGTGATGCTCTCCTGGGGCTTGGCTCACACACTCTCACCAAACAAACAAGAAGAAAACTGCTCAGGAGGAGTAATAGCCCAGCTAACAACAATACGTTCTAAGAATGTTCTAACATTCCCTTTAAGTTTATTTCTGAATGTTCTCTGAACTTTCAAAACATTTTTTCTTGGTTATGCGAACATTCCATTTGATCATTCTCTAAACACTGTGGGAACGTTACATTTGAATGTTCTCTGAACGTTCTAAAACAAGTAGCAACATTTAAAAAATAATGAACACGTTCATTAACGTTTTTGTGCTAACGTTTTAAGAACATTATTGAAGACTAGATAACATACCTTTCAGTGCTTAATCCTAATCTGTTCACACAGTTCAGTAATTTACGGGAGTGACCACCGCACTCTACAGCCAAATTAACTCCCAAAAATGCAGGTAGTGACAAATGCATTTACAAAAGTTCTACGCAGTGTGTATGGAACCGTACTGAACAACTAGTTGTTAATTATGTATTTTAACATGCATCAGAGATGTTGCTCTCTTCTATGTGGTGCAAGAAATCACAGGAAAAGCGGTACGAGTGCAACTGGTCCTACTCGACCCGCTCCGAACAGGATTTGAACCAGCGTCTCCGGTATGGAAGGGGGGGCGTGCTAAGTTAACAAGGGCGCTAAAGGCCGCAGCCTCTAGTGCCAGTGCGCCTCTTGAGGCCAAGGGAGTGAAGTTTACATGCATAGCTCTTACTAGTTTGCCTCCATGCCCCTAAACCTCACTCCCATCCGGGTCACGGCACCATATGTAACCGGTCCTACTCAACCCGCTCCAAGCAGGATTGAACCAGCGTCTCCAGCATGGGAGGCGGGTGCTCTAACAAGGACGCTTAAGACCGCAGTCTCTAGTGTCAGTGTGCATCTTGAGACCAAGGGAGTTAGGTTTACCAGCACTGTTCTTACTAGCTTGCCTCCGTTACAATCACCCCCCTAAACCTCACTCCTATCTGGGTCACGGCACCAAATGTAAACAGTCCTATTCAAGCCGCTCCAAGTGGGATTTGAACCAGCGTCTCCGGCATGGGAGGCGGGCACGCTAACAAGGACGCAGTCTTTAGCGTCAGTCACACTTGAGGCCAGGGGGAGTGAGGTTTACACGTGTGTTGCCAGATTTTGCTAGAAAAACAGCGATCAAGAACAAGCCCACAATAAAACGAAATAAACCCAAATGCTTTATGCTGAAAATAAGACCAAATATCACGACCCGTACCTGCTCACTTTAATAACCCCGTAAACTTGATTGCTTTATGAGCCAAGCTTAAACAACAAGCCCAAAAATGCTTATGATAAGTGGACATGGTAACACTGCAAGAGTGCACTCTATGGAACGGCCTACAAGCATCAACAAAACACGACGCCTCCGTCAACTGTGTTTTACTTAAAATTGCTGAACATAACGAGTCTTTTGTTGCTGTAATATTTCTTTGGTCAGAATAGCGGATACCAAACACGCGAGATGCCAGAGCGTTGCTATGGTTACCACGGTGTCAATCATCACAGTTTCAGGAGAGACTTTAAATGCGGTTGTCACTCCTGAAACTTTACAGTGTGTACATGGCCTATTAACGTTACTGGAAGAACGTTTGTTCATAACTTTGAGAGAACCTTGCCAGAACGTTCCCTGTTTGCTGGGAGAGATGTGCTTCTATTCTAAAATTCCTGAGATGAAATATAAAAACAGACACAGTATGAGAATATGTGGATATCAACAATTTCATATTGAGATCTCTGAGCTGCTGGAAAGGCTGTAAAGCACAAAACTTTGATGTTTTTGAAGTATCTGCTCTCCCACTGATCTCAATGCTGGAGAAACAATTGAGATATTATGTGTCTTTTGATTTATTATGAGGCCCGAATTGAGCAGTACTGGTTAGTTCAGTTACCACATTCTTAGACATGACAGAGTACTGAAACCAAAGCAGCCAGATATTGGTGCGTTTGGCACAGAAACGTCCCGTTTGTGGAAGACCACGCCGCGGTTGTTCTCACGCAGACAGCGCCATCACAAACAGGCCATCAGACGACCCTGCCAAAGCTTTCCCTATTATTTCCTGTCACCTCGGAATGATCCGCTCCGCCAACGTCTTTTCCATATGAATACTTCCTGCGAGGATATTTTCATATTTTCACATGACCCCAAATGTTTTTTGTTGCAGGCACACACAAAGCACATCTGTTCACGTCTACGGATCAGCACAGGTTTTCCACAGGTTTTCCATACAGAGGCTGGATCAAACTAGAAAATCCAGCATGGGGAAACGTACTTGTTGAACGCAGACTAGCCTGTCTAGTGCAGTCTAAGTCAAAAGACTCATTTTTGACAACCTCATAGTAACAAAACGGGATTTAAAGTAAGTGTAAAGGTGTCTCCACTGAATAAAAAGTTCTGGATATGGTATTATGGCAAAACTATGATTTTATCCCGAAAACGTACAGACTGGTCTGTAATAAAAACAGTCTGGTCTAATGCTGCTATCTAAAGTCCACATGATAACTAGTTTAATCAGTTTCAGAGAGGTTGAATGCAAACATATGACGTCCTTCTCAGTATTGTAGTATCTCTTATAATAGTTGCGGGTCAAATGTGGGAAGCTGATATTTAATCTCACCAACAGAAGGACATGGAGGCGGTTTGTCTTGGCGTCTAGAACGAGAGAAGAGACAAATGACATCAGGGGCTGACCTCAGGCTGATGGCGCTACAGACAAGGAAAACATCTGATAGTCAAGACTAAACGGGCGGTCTGACAGTGATCAACCTGCGAGTATAGTTTCATACTGGACTGAGTGTTTTGGGAAACCTGTTTGAAAACAGTCATTCTGTTTGGAGACTCTAGTAAAGCAGAAATAACACTGCCACTTTAAATATGAAGTACTGATGATGTAGAAGTCGCTAATTAGCATTTTTGCAGGTTTTGTTTGTAGAACAAAATAAACTAGGGATGCACGATATATCGGCCACCATATCGGTATCGGCTGATATGTTCATTATTAATGTTATCGTTATCGGCCGATATATGTTAATTTTTTATGTTATCAGTAGTGGCCGATATATGTTCATTTTTAATGTTATCGGTATCAGCCAATATATGTTAATTTTCAATGTTATCGGTATCGGCCAATATATGTTAATTTTCAATGTTATCGGTAGTGGCTGATATATGTTAATTTTCAATGTTAACAGTATCGGCCAATATATGTTAATTTTCAATGTTATCGGTCGATATATGTTAATTTTCAATGTTATCTTTACCGGCCAATATATGTTAATTTTCAATGTTATCGGTATCGGCCGATATACGTTAATTTTCAATGTTATCGGTAGTGACCGATATACGTTAATTTTCAATGTTATCGGTACCGGCCGATATATGTTCATTTTCAATGTTATCGTTATCGGCCGATATATGTTCATTTTCATCGTTATCTTTACCGGCCGATATATGTTCATTTTCAATGTTATCGTTACCGGCCGATATATGTTCATTTTTAATGTTATCGGTATCGGCCGATATATGTTCATTTTCAATCTTATCGTTACCGGCCGATATATGTTCATTTTTAATTTGGCCGATATATTAAAGCCGATAAATAATGTATTATTTCATTCAGCTGAGACACTTCAGATGTGCATTGTTCACAATGATGGTTTTGAATTGCTTGAAATATGATTGCAATCACTTCAAAAAGGAAAATATGGTTAAGTGCTACATAAAATTATAATGAGAATATTACAATTGTGTGTTTGGTACATGGCTTTTATTGGTGAGACTTTGTTTTTTGTAATCAGGCTCTCAAAAATTATATAAACATTTGGATTTAAATTTATCGGCCAGTATATCAGTTATCGGCTTTCAAATATAAAGAATTATCGGTTATCGATATCGGACAAAATTTTCATATCGGTGCATCCCTAAATGGAGACCAAATATTCTTACGCTACATAAAGAAAAGCTACACTGTTAAAAAAATGAAGGTCCCATAAGGGTTTTTTCACAACAATGCCATGGAAGAACTTTTCTGGGTCAGGGACCTTTCAGTAGTCAGTTCTTAAAAGAACAATTTTCTTAGTGTTAAGAACATTTTAATTTTCTAAAGAACTTTTAAAGTAGGGATGCACTGAAAATTTTGGCCGATAATTCTTTATATCTGAATGCTGATAACCGATATATTGGCCAATAAATCTAAATCCAAATTTGTATATAATTTTTGAGAGTCTGATTACAAAAACAAAAGTCTCACCATTAAAAGCGATGTCCCAAACACACAATTATAATGTTCTCATTATTATTTTATGTAGTCTATATGACAGAGTTGTGCTGCACATGTTGCTCTGAACTGTGTTTTCCTTTCCAATTATATTTCAATGAATTCAAAACCATCACTGTGAACAATGCACATCTGAAGTGTCTCAGCTGAAGGAAATAATTCATTATTTATCGGCTTTAATATATCGGCCTAATTTTCTTATATCAAGCCCATAACAATAACAATAAACAATATATCGGTATCGACCAATACCGATATGGTGGCCGATATATCATGCATCCCTACTTTAAAGGTTCTATGGATGTCTTTAATGGAATCACAGATAGTGCATGAGAACAGTCCAAATGGATGTACCCCAAAAAAGACTGATATTCAATATTCAACAAGCTCTTTTCACTTTCACATCTTCTATTCGCCTTCAGCCATGTCAGAATATAAATAGCCTCATTAATTTCTTTGCTAATGTGGGGAGGAAGAGGTAATCAACGATGACGATCATGAATAATGTATTACTATGCTGAAGAGATGCTGGTTAATCAGCGGCTGGAAAATGACTATCATTATTTAACCTCAATTTTTTGACATGCTCATATTTTATTTCTCATGATTACGCTCCTAATAACTTAAAATATGCAGTAAAATTACTTTGAGACTTTTTACTCTAATAGTTCTGGCTTTTCAGGTGCTGATTTTGGGATTGAGAGCCGTTCACTCGCAGACAGACTCATTCACAGATCCATTAAACCAGACTCATTCAGAGCAGGGTTACGCGCCGGGACGGGATTAACCCTTAACACCGCACTTGTAAATAAAACCTAATCAAGCACACGATCCCTTGGGATGAATCCCAGACCCCACTAGAGGAAGATGAAGAAGAGGGATAATTGAGCTCCGGAACCTTCCCACAGACCAACTTCTGCTTTCGCTCAGCCGTCTGGAGCGATTTAAGTGTTTAGACATGGAGAAAGTCCAGCTCGGGTCTGGCATTATGACCTTTTCCTTACTAAACTCTTTGAAAGGAGCCTATATCACATCATAGATCACATCACAGGTCACTCAATAATGAGACGGTCATCCAGCGTCAGGATTACATCAATGAAGTATGAACTGAATGAAATTTTAGACTGATATAAGATGGATTCACATTAACTGAGAAAATCTTATGACTAACAATTTGGACATTATAAACCTCATAGTAACAAAATGGGAATCAAAATAAATGTGACTGTGTCTTCACTAACTAAAAAGCACCAAAAAGTACCATGGTATTATCAATGGTCTTTTGGACATGTACAGTACCATGGGAATACTATACTGTAGTATTTGGACATGGTACTATGGCAATACCATGTTTTTGGACAAGTACCATGGCAATACTATAGTATTTTGGACATGGTACTATGGAAATACCATGGTTTTTGGACATTTCCCATGGTAATACTATAGTATTTTGGACATGGTACTATGGCAATACTATGTTTTTAGACGTACTATGGAAATACCATGTTTTTTGGACATTTACCATGGTAATACTATAGCATTTTGAACATGGTACTATGGAAATACCATGTTTTTTGGACATTTACCATGGTAATACTATAGCATTTTGAACATGGTACTATGGAAATACCATGTTTTTTGGACATGTATGGCAATACTATAGTATTTTGAATATGGTACTATGGCAATACCATGTTTTTAGACATATACCATGGCAATACTATAGTATTCTGGACATGGTACTATGGAAATACCATGGTTTTTGGACATTTCCCATGGCAATACTATAGTATTTTGCATATGGTACTATGGCAATACTATGTTTTTAGACATGTGCTTTACCATGGCACTGTAACAGCAGTCATCTCAGTACAGAACTTCTGAAATCTAAATCAATGTCAAATGATATCAATAACCATATCAACCAATCAGTCATGAGCTGATGCACTAGAGAGAAAAACACAACTTCTCACTGATTTCATCCAACCAGAGCCAAAATCCACAGCCATACTCCTCCTCCTCCTCATCTTCATCATCATCATGGGAGGTCTTATATACTTTATAAGCATGCATTCAGTGTGAACTTGCGTCCAGGTAAAGCTCGCGCGCGTCACTGACCTCTGCAGACACCTGTCTCTGGTATGAGCGCCGGTCCGGTTCTGTTGAGCGCCGCGCAGGTGAGTCCGGAGCCGCAGTAGCCCAGAGTCCAGTCCGGCCCGCCGCACAGCTCGAGCTCCAGCCGAGAGCACTGCTCACAGCAGCCGCACGGGTCACGAGCCAGAACCCGGCCAGAACCACACCCGAGCGCGCTGAGGAGCGGGCACGAGTGGAGCGCGCACGGTGCGCATTCGTGAGCCCCAATCGCCCGAGCGCAGAACCCCAACACACTCAAAAAGCACAGCAAACTCTGCTGACACATGGTGACGCGCTTTGGTGAAGTTTAGAGTTTCGAGCGTCTCTAACATGAACGTCCAGATGCGCAACTCCAAATAAATCCAGAAATGAGACTCTTGATATATTGTTCAACAAACTTCCTACAGACTTTCAGTATTACGATCCTCGCTGGGAATGATAAAAGTTTCCAGTAAGTAAAATATGTTCGTAAAGCTGGCACAGTAACTGTGATGGTGATAAGGATGATGATGATGATTCTGTCCGTGTCACTGAATCACTGACACTCAAACTGAGTCTCAAACACGCGTTACATGGAGAGAGACATCGTAGCCACGCCCCCTGTCGATGATTGACGTGGAGCTCACCCAATCACAAGCAGAGCTCAACAGAAATGCAGATGAATGAGGCAACAATTCTTATACCTATCTAGGGAACACATGGGTGGGATACGGACAGATAAATGATGATGTGAACATCATGAATGTGAAATGAACTGTGTTTCCAAAACATCCATCTTTCACCGTGTGATTCATGAGGCACATTGCAAAGTTCTGGTTTCATCTCCTCTCCTCCATGAGAGAAAGTTCAGGTCAGTTTTTCATATAAAATCTGTCTGAACAAACACTGGGACATACACACATACATACATACATACATACATACACACACACATACACACACACATACATACACACATACACACATACATACACACATACATACACACATACATACAGTGGGGAGAACAAGTATTTGATACACTGCCGATTTTGCAGGTTTTCCTACTTACAAAGCATGTAGAAGTCTGTAATTTTTATTATAGGTACACTTCAACTGTTAGTGACAGAATCTAAAACAAAAATCTAGAAAATCACATTGTATGATTTTTAAATAATTAATTTGCATTTTATTGCATGACATAAGTATTTGATCACCTACCAACCAGTAAGAATTCCGGCTCTCACAGACCTGTTAGTTTTTCTTTAAGAAGCCCTCCTGTTCTCCACTCATTACCTGTATTAACTGCACCTGTTTGAACTCGTTACCTGTATAAAAGACACCTGTCCACACACTCAATCAAACAGACTCCAACCTCTCCACAATGGCCAAGACCAGAGAGCTGTGTAAGGACATCAGGGATAAAATTGTAGACCTGCACAAGGCTGGGATGGGCTACAGGACAATAGGCAAGAAGCTTGGTGAGAAGGCAACAACTGTTGGCGCAATTATTAGAAAATGGAAGAAGTTCAAGATGACGGTCAATCTCCCTCGGTCTGGGGCACCATGCAAGATCTCACCTCGTGGGGCATCAATGATCATGAGGAAGGTGAGGGATCAGCCCAGAACTACACGGCAGGACCTGGTCAATGACCTGAAGAGAGCTGGGACCACAGTCTCAAAGAAAACCATTAGTAACACACTACGCCGTCATGGATTAAAATCCTGCAGCGCACGCAAGGTCCCCCTGCTCAAGCCAGCGCATGTTCAGGCCCGTCTGAAGTTTGCCAATGACCATCTGGATGATCCAGAGGAGGAATGGGAGAAGGTCATGTGGTCTGATGAGACAAAAATAGAGCTTTTTGGTTTAAACTCCACTCGCCGTGTTTGGAGGAAAAAGAAGGATGAGTACAACCCCAAGAACACCATCCCAACCGTGAAGCATGGAGGTGGAAACATCATTCTTTGGGGATGCTTTTCTGCAAAGGGGACAGGACGACTGCACCGTATTGAGGGGAGGATGGATGGGGCCATGTATCGCGAGATCTTGGCCAACAACCTCCTTCCCTCAGTAAGAGCATTGAAGATGGGTCGTGGCTGGGTCTTCCAGCATGACAACGACCCGAAACACACAGCCAGGGCAACTAAGGACTGGCTCTGTAAGAAGCATCTCAAGGTCCTGGAGTGGCCTAGCCAGTCTCCAGACCTGAACCCAATAGAAAATCTTTGGAGGCAGCTGAAAGTCCGTACTGTCCAGCGACAGCCCTGAAACCTGAAGGATCTGGAGAAGGTCTGTATGGAGGAGTGGGCCAAAATCCCTGCTGCAGTGTGTGCAAACCTGGTCAAGAACTACAGGAAACGTATGATCTCTGTAATTGCAAACAAAGGTTTCTGTACCAGATATTAAGTTCTGCTTTTCTGATGTATCAAATACTTATGTCATGCAATAAAATGCAAATTAATTACTTAAAAATCATACAATGTGATTTTCTGGATTTTTGTTTTAGATTCCGTCTCTCACAGTTGAAGAGTACCTATGATAAAAATTACAGACTTCTACATGCTTTGTAAGTGGGCAAACCTGAAAAATCGGCAGTGTATCAAATACTTGTTCTCCCCACTGTACATACATACACACACACATACATACACACATACACACATACATACATACACACACACATACATACATACATACACACATACATACATACACACACATACATACACACATACACACATACATACATACACACATACATACACACATACATACACACATACACACATACATACATACACACATACACACATACATACATACATACATACATACATACACACATACATACATACACACACACATACATTCATGTGTTCATTTATTTGTTCGTTCATTCATGTCTCTTGCTGATCTGTGTAGGACCTGTCTGGTCTGGTCTGGTCTCTCCAGCTGCACTCGTCCTTAATAATCACCTGCTGAAGAATAACGCTAATGCATCTCTTCACACTCCTCCTTCCTGTCTCACTCCCTCTGTCTGTCTCTGATGAGCTGTCTGCGTTTCTTCTTTGTTAATGCTGATTATATTCACTGTTAATCAGGTCTGGTGCTCTCTTCAGATTTCAGGATTTATTTTAAATTAAATGGTAGCACTCAGTCAATACAATATTGTTCATCTAATGCACAATGCTCACTCAAATATTTCTGCACTCCTAGTTTGATGTATATGCACAATCCAGTACAGTGGGCATCAATAAAAATATAAAAAGTGAGTTTCGGCATGAAATGAATATCTACCACCCTGCCTGTTTTCTACATACATGCCTACACACATTCATACATGCATACACACATACATGCCTACATGCATACATACACACATACATACATGCATGCATACATACATACACACATTCATGCATACATACACACATACAGACATGCATACACACATACATACATACACACATACACACATACATGCATACATACACACATGCATACACACATACATGCATGCATACATACATACACACACACACACATTCATGCATACATACAGACATGCATACACACATACATGCATACACACATACAAACATACATGCATACACACACGCATACATACATACATACATACAAACATGCATACATACACACACGCATGCATACACACATACATACATACACATACACATACACACATACATACATACATACACATACACATACACACATACATACATACAGGTGCATCTCAATAAATTAGAATGTCGTGGAAAAGTTCATTTATTTCAGTAATTCAACTTAAAGGTTGAAACTAATATATTATATAGACTCATTACATGCAAAGTGAGATATTTCAAGCCTTTATTTGTTATAATTTTGATGATTATGGCTTACAGCTTATGAAAACCCCAAATTCAAAATCTCAGAAGATTAGAATATTACATGAAATCAATAAAAAAAAAGGATTTTAAATACAGAAATGTCGGCCCTCTGAAGAGTATAATCATGCACATGTACTCAGTACTTGGTTTGGGTCCCTTTTGCATGAATTCCTGCCTCAGTGCGGCGTGGCATGGATGCTATCAGCCTGTGGCACTGCTGAGGTGTTAGCGGCCTTCAGCTCTTCTGCATTGTTCGGTCTCATGTCTCTCATCTTTCTCTTGGCAATGCCCCATAGATTCTCTATGGGGTTCAGGTCAGGCGAGTTTGCTGGCCAATTAAGCACAGTAATCCTATGGTCATTGAACCAGGTTTTGGTACTTTTGGCAGTGTGGGCAGGTGCCAAGTCCTGCTGGAAAATGAAGTCAGCATCTCCATAAAGCTTGTCTGCTGAAGGAAGCATGAAGTGCTCTAAATGTTCTGGTAGACGGCTGCGTTGACTCTGGACTTAATAAAGCACAGTGGACCAACACCAGCCGATGGCATGGCTCCCCAAACCAACACACACTGTGGAAACTTCACACTGGGCTTCAAGCATCTTGGACTGTGTGCCTCTCTGTATTCTTCCTCCAGACTCTGGGACCTTGGTTTCCAAATGAGATGCAAAATGTGCTCTCATCAGAAGAGAGGGCTGGACCACTGAGCAACAGGCCAGTTCTTTTTTTCTTTAGCTCAGGAAAGACGCTTCTGACCACATTTGAAGCCCATGTCCAGGATCCGTCTGTGTGTGGTGGCTCTTGATGCAGTAACTCCAGCCTCAGTCCACTCCTTGTGAAGCTCCCCCACACATTTGAATGGCCTTTTCCTGACAATCCTCTCCAGGCTGCGGTCATCCCTGCTGCTTGTGGACCTTTTTCTTCTACACTTTTCCCTTCCACTTAACTTTCTATTAATGTGCTTTGATACAGCACTTTGAGAACATCCAACTTCTTTTGCAATTCCCTTTTGAGGCTTTCCCTCCTTGTGGAGGGTGTCAGTGATGGTTTTCTGCACAACCGTCAGGTCAGCAGTCTTCCCCATGATTGTGATTTCTACTGAACCAGACTGAGAGACCATTTAAAGGCTCAGGAACCCTTTGCAGATGTTTTGGGTTAATTAGCTGATGAGAGTGTGACACTTTGAGCCTACAATACTGAATCTTTTTCACAATATTCAAATTTTCTGAGATTTTGAATTTGGGGTTTTCATAAGCTGTAAATCATAATCATCAAAATTATAACAAATAAAGGCTTGAAATATCTCACTTTGCATGTAATGAGTCTATATATTAGTTTCATCTTTTGAATTACTGAAATAAATGAACTTTTTCACGACATTCTAATTTATTGAGATGCACCTGTACATGCATACACACATTCATGCATACACACACACACACACATAATTAAATGGTAGCGCTCAGTCAATAAATTATTGTTCATTTAATGCACAATGCTCACTCAAATATTTCTGCACTCATAGTTTGATGTATTATATGCACAATCCTACCTGTTTCCTACCTCTTTTCTGTGAACAATTCATCCGTGCATACGTTTCATTTTGTAATGTTTAATTCGGTGAAGCGTCAGTCTTCTCTCTGGTGACGTATGCATTGTTCTCCAATCATTGAGTGCACTTAAACCCCGCCCCTGTAAGCTCTTTTGAGTGCCACGCCCACATCTCAACATCCAATCAACAACTGATGCATAGAACCAAGTCCCGCCCTAATCCATTACACTCAGACGTACATCACCATATACGGAAGGAAATATGGTGAGTTCAGAAACATGTCTGCTTCTGAGATTTATGTCCAGAAATTGATTTAGAACAGTGTTTATATTTACAAGTGAAATTATGCATTATTCTACAGAATTATATCCTTCAAAAGTTGCATTAGTTTTGACGTCGTTCTCTGTCTCACCTTCACAGAAGCTGTTCAAGTCGTGACACGCGTGACCAGCCGCTCCGCCCTCACTTCTGTGATCTTCTGCTCTCCACAACCTTCAGTGTGGGATATTTCACCTGTTTTATGATCCAGCAGGTGAGAATTGTGCATCTGATCACTTATTAAAGTAGCAGCGCACAAGACACATGATTTCTGGAGCTCAAACGCTTCACTTACACACTCAACTTTAACACAAGACGTTGAGTAATAGTACTAGTGATGGTAAACAGCACTAAACTGTGTAAATGTAGAACGCAGAGCAACATTTTCTTTCATGGTTTTAGTTTGAGGGCAAAGACATTTGTCCTGCGTTATTCATCCATAACAGGCTCCTGTGCTCTCTGACCCCATGACCTTTGACACAGAGGTGGAAACTTGACCCTTAACATCATCAGAGAAGAGGTCAGAGGTCGTGGTCTGTGTGTGACTGGTGACTATCTGTGCAGCAACACTCCAGTTTCTCCTTTAGCCAGATAACTGCAGGTCTGAGTGCATGAGAAGAGCTGACGGACCGTTTTGACTTGTTAGTGACGTGCGTCTCCTGTGGAGCGGACGCTGAATGTGAAGTGGTGCTCAGCTCTCACTCAAATAGCTCAATCCTCAACTTATCTCAGTAGAAGAGCTAGAACTCCTTCCTCCAAATCAGGACACACATTTGACCCAGCATAGTTCACTATATAGGTCTGACAAGATGCAAAATTATTAACAAAAGAGAAGTGTGTTTTTATAGTGTACGTTTTTTAAATGTTTAGATTCCCAGGGAATGTCCTTAGAATGTTCTCTCAAAGTTATGAACAAACATTCTTCCAGTAACATTAAAGTTCAAAGTTATCTGGCCTTTAATAATGTTCTCAAAACGTTATTTATACATTGTTCATGGAACTTTTTCTGCAATGTTTTTTAAATGTTACAACCTAACCCAACCCAACCTAACCTACCCCAGCCTATCACAACCTAACCTATCCCAACCTAACCTAACTTACCCCAACCTATCACAACCTAACCTAAATTAACCCAACCTAACCTAACTTAAACTAACCTAACCCAAATTAACCTAACTTAACCCAACCTATCCCAACCTAACCTAACTTACCCCAACCTATCACAACCTAACCTATCCCAACCTAACCTAACTTACTCCAACCTAACCCAACCTAACCTAAATTAACCCAACCTAACCTAACCCAAACAAACCTAACCCAACCTAACCTAACAACCCAACATATCCCAACCCAAACTAACCTAATTTAAACTATCCTAACCCAACCCAACATAACTTAACCCAACCTAACCAAACCTATCCCAACCTAACCTAACTTAAACTAACCTAACCCAACCTAACCAAACCTATCCCAACCCAACCTAACTTAAACTAACCTAACCCAACCTAACCCAAATTAACCTAACTTAACCCAACCTATCCCAACCCAGCCTAATCTAATTTAAACTAACCTAACCCAACCTAACTTAACCCAACCTAACCCAAATTAACCTAACTTAACCCAAATTAACCTAACTTAACCCATGCTAACCCAAATTAACCTAATTTAACCCAACCTATCCAAACCCAAACTAACCTAACCCAACCTAACTTAACCAAACCTATTCCAACCCAACCTAATTTAAACTAATTTAACCTACCCCAACCTAACCTAACTTAAACCAGGGCTGTACAGTGTGACATATATGTCGCACATGCTACAAAAAAATCGGTCTGTGCGATGAATACATTTACCCCAGTAGCACGTGTGTGATACAGTTTAGCATGTGAGAGAGCTTGTTTGTGTGAGGTGAGAATTTGTTTTGTGTTTGTGTGAGGTTAATCTAGGGCTGCACAATTGACTGAAATTAAACCTACATCATGATTTGGCTTAGTGAGATTATGAAATCGCAAAGGCTTAAATTTTTAAATAAATATGTGTGCAGGTGAAGCGCAGCACTGTTCAGAGTGTTCACTGTTCAACTGTAGGTTGAATGGCAATCCACCGTCACCTCTAAAGAGTCCGTTTGCAAGCAGCAGAAAGCCGCCTTCATGAGACGCACATACAGGAAACCCAAGTGTCAATTAACTCAGCTGCGCATAATAGCACCAAATTAATAAAAAACACAATACATTTACAGCAGCCTGTTTTCTATCACGCGCCGTGCACGTCTGTGATGAGATGAACACAAATGCTCAGGGTTCAATAGAATCAAGTTGAGTGTGAAACCAGACCAACGCTGCGAAAAGCCAAAAGCAACATGTGCCAAACATCTTTCCAAACTTGTAATGAGAAGCATTTACAAACCTGTTGTCCAACAAAAGAGAACATTTAATCGAGTGTTTGAAATAACTTACTTTCGAGATCTGACGTGCTTCACATCACAGAATGAGGCTGAAATTATATTATTTTATTATATTCTGTAAAGTGATTCGCGGTCTAAAGAAGTGTAGAGTACTTTTTTTTCTCTCAGTGGATGCATAAGATTTCCTGACAAAAATTAAGACATTACAGTCACAGTTTTTTTTTATCATAATTTAATATTTTATAATAAAACCTTAGCCCTTTCTAATGATTTGTTTTCTGTAAAATATAATGATAATAGTTATTATATTTATTCTTAAATACACTGTTTTGTATTTTATGGCATTTTGTTTGCATTTTTCAGACATGGTAACAGATGTTTTATACATGTGCTACAACTGACCGTTCGCAAAGACCCGCCCCCTTTAGTTACTGTTGCTATGTCCGACAAGCCATGGCGCTCTCACACCACACACATTCTCATGTAGAGAAAATACATCACGGAGCAAAGAGACACACGCCAACAGACAGGACAGAGCCAGTTACTTTTGATATGAAGCAAAGTCTCAACTTTAAAATTCTGTCATTTTTTAAAGAAATTTAAACAATAAATACCGTTTTGTGGCTCTTTAATGTGTCGTGATCGCTGTAGTGCGCTGTAGTTAAATTTGCTTGTGAACCGATCATCTCTTCCATCTAGTTCGTTGATAAGCATCAAATTAACATGAATGAACACTAAAAGAAATGTTGTTTCAACCGCGGAAAGACGTCAGTACACACCGTTTTTCAAGTTCAAGTCCACCGACGTTAATCTACTAACTATCCTGACTGCTTTGTCGGACAAAACGGCAGATTTGGCGATGTGATTGGTCAGATCGCCTGTCAATCAAACCCGCGGCGAAGGGTGAATTGTTTGGCCTGTGCTACAAAACTTTCAACCTCTATAGCACCAATGCTATGTGCAAAAAAAACATACAGCCCTGCTTAAACTAACCTAACCTAACGTAACTTAAGCCAGCCTAACCTAACTTAAACTAACCTAACCCAACATAACTTAACCCAACCTATCCAAACCCAAACTAACCTAACTTAAACTAACCTAACCCAACCTAACCTAACAACCTAACATATCCCAACCCAAACTAACCTAACTTAAACTAACCTAACCCAACCTAACCTAACAACCCAACATATCCCAACCCAAACTAACCCAACTTAAACTAACCTAACCCAACCTAACCTAACTTAAACAAACCTAACCCAACCCAACAACCCAACATATCCCAACCCAAACTAACCTAATTTAAACTACCTAACCCAACATAGCTTAACCCAACCTATCCCAACCTAACCTGACTTAACCCAACCTTTCCCAACCTAACTTGTTTCAGAACGTTTAACTTCAAAAGTAACGTTCTTGTAATGTTTGAAAAATTATAAAAATGAAATGTTCCTTTAATGTTTACATAACCAAGAAAAATCATTTTTTTAAACATTTAACACCTCTAAATGTGGTCATTTTGCATGTTTAGTCCAATTTTGTGTGAAAACGTGTTAACATTTGGGAGTCTGATCAAATCGAGTCAGATTTTCACAGCTGATTTTCTTTCTGGATCATTCGTCACACACAGGACAGAAGACCGGGTTGAGCGCATTATGGGATTACAGTATTTCATTCAGTGTGCTTTGGTTATTTACACACTATAAAATGTGGTAACCTGCAATTGTTTTCTTAAAAAGCTATTTCCACCCCATAAAAATGAGTTTTGTTGATATAAATGAAGTGTTTAGGTCAAATAATATCTCTGACTTGAATAAACCCAGTTCATTTGGATGTTAGGTCGCAATTTTTATGCAGTGCATCCAAAGCAAGGAACAAAAGCTTATAGCACATTATATATTGCAAATGTAGTAGGTGATCTTGTTTTATGCACACGTACAGTGCTATTCTGAACATAACCAAATGCAATGCGAGCTATATTTTGCATCATTTCTTGAGGTAAATTATTGTCATTTGCTCTCTGAATGAAAGTAGCGCAGTGATGTGGTTTCTCATTGTGGAGCTGAGTTTTATTTGAAACATTCAGCCATAAATTTCAGGCTTTTACCCCCCAGTACAGTGGCATGTGTGCCAGGAGATTGTGCAATCAGGAAAAACTCACACAGAAATAACTTCATATCATCCGTTCTCAGACTAAGACAAACAATTCCCGACCTAAAGCCACGCTTCAAATGCATCCAAAAGGGCATTTCTAACCAGCCTAAAGATCATAAACATGTTTTTTTTTTAGTGCTGTTTGTATAGCTTCACCGAGATGCTTCATTTGGCAGGTTGAAGGCGAACAGCAAATTATGTGACAAACTAAATCAGTGGTTGAAGAATGTGACAGCGCAGAGGTCAGGGGTCAGTGAGTTCAAACTTTCATGGGACCCTGATACTGATCGTCATTTAAAGGGTGATTTTTACCTCGAAACATTCGCACAGCAGCAGCACAACAAACATCACATCAATCACTGCTCTTCATGGGAACCAAAGACGTGCTGTTTTCCTGTTTCTGCAGTAACGGTTCTCAGGGAGAAGAAAAACTGTGTAAACACACTTCAGGACACAATGGCATGATCATGGGCACCAAACCCATATACACTATATTGCCAAAAGTTTTGGGACGCCTGCCTTTACATGCACATGAACTTTAATGCCATCCCATTCTTAATCCGTAGGGTTTAATATGGAGTTGGTCCACCCTTTTCAGCTATAACAGCTTCAACTTTTCTGGGAAGGCTTTCCACAAGGTTTAGGAGTGTGTTTATGGGAATTTTTGACCACTGATGTTGGACGAGAAGGCCTGGCTCGCAGTCTCCGCTCTAATTCATCCCAAAGGTGATCTACCGGGTTGAGGTCAGGACTCTGTGCAGGCCAGTCAAGTTCCTCCACACCAAACTCGCTCATCCATGTCTTTATGGACCTTGCTTTGTGCACTGGTGCGCAGTCATGTTGGGACAGGAAGGGGCCATCCCTAAACTGTTCCCACAAAGTTGGGAGCATGAAATTGTCCAAAATGTCTTGGTATGCTGAAGCATTAAGAGTTCCTTTCACTGGAACTAAGGGGCCAAGCCCAACCCCTGAAAAACAACCCCACCCCATAATCCCCCCTCCACCAAACTTTACACTTGGCACAATGCAGTCAGGCAAGTCCTGTTCTCCTGGCAACCGCCAAACCCAGACTCGTCCATGGGATTGCCAGACAGAGAAGCGTGATTGGTCACTCCAGAGAACACGTCTCACTGCTCTAGAGTCCAGTGGCGGCGTGCTTTACCCCACTGCATCCCACGCTTTGCATTGCACTTGGTGATGTAAGGCTTGGATGAGCTGCTCGGCCATGGAAACCCATTCCATGAAGCTCTCTACACACTGTTCTTGAGCTCATCTGAAGGCCACAGAAGTTTGGAGGTCTGTAGCTATTGACTCTGCAGAAAGTTGGCGACTTCTGCGCACTGTGACCCTCAGCATGCGCTGACCCCGCTCTGTGATTTTTTTGTTCATTATATACATTGTGTATAACGATGAATGAAACTGCTTATAATTGATTTTCCAATTGAATGTTTTAATTTAGGTTTGACAAGCATTAAAAAAATCATTGTATAAATGTATCAATTCCTTTTAAACTGATCAAATTGAGTTGGACCAACTCAATTACATTTCATTGCATGAATTTGTTTTTTTATGTTGAGTTGGGGCTACACACATTTATTGGATGGAATCCTGCCCTCAATTAAATTGAGTTTGTCCTATGAGTGTTGCATGCAAAACAAACAAACAAAAACATTGCATTTCTCCTCTTCTCTAGCTCACTTCCTAATCTAGTTGTTTAATAAACCTGGAAAATATTGTTGGTTCTTTGACAAGTTGCTTTGGATAAAAGCGTCTGCTAAATGCATATGTAAAAAAAAAAGTAAAGGCATTTAATCATCCACATTTAATAGTATTTTAGTGATCAGTTGACTTTAAAAAAAGTGAGGATGAAGTAAACTTCATGTGGAATTTTCAAGTTCAGATAACTTAATTTTTTCAATTACACATGAAGTTCATTTACTTTATAATTTTAAGGCAACAAATTCTCCAAAGTCTGTAATTCTCCAAGAAAAATTTAAGGAGAAAACTGACTCTATTGACTTTGGCAACACTTTACAATAATCTCCAATTAGTTAACTGAACTAACAATGAACAATACATGTGTTTATTAATCAACTTTGTTAACATTAGTTGATAAAAACACAGTTCTTCAGGTCCGTTAGAAACAGACTCATGTCTTACTGTGAACGATTCATCAATTACGTTATTCTAAAGAAAGTAAGAAAAGCAGTTTATATGTGCTTGTACTCTAATTGAAGGAGGATATAGTGTCATTTTGCATCTTTACACACATTTGCAATGAAATTCAGGGGCATTGCATCAACAAAGTGTTGAGTGCACTCCTCAGAAACCCATTAATATGAGAAGAAAATTATGGTCTACTGATCGCACGAGTTGAGTTTTAACTCCAGAGAATGAATGACATTTGCGTACAGCCAAATGGAGCATCATCCCAGGGAACGTTCTGACGAGGTTCTTTCAATGTTATGATCAAACGTTCTTGCATCGTTAATAGAACGTTCTTGCAAAGTTATCTTGTATTTAATAATGTTCTCAAAACGTTAGCATTTCATTCATGGAACATTTTTTTCCTGAAACGTTTCAGTTGGACGTTCGTCTAACGCTTTTTAAATGTTGCTACTTGTTTTGGAACATTCCGAGAACATTCAAATGTAACGTTCCCATAATGTGTGAAGAATGATACAAGGGAATGTTCCCTTAACGTTAGAAGGTGTTTTGAACGTACGTTCAGAAATAACGTTTTTATAACTTAATGGGAACATTCCAAACATTCTTAGAATATTTTTTGTTACCTATAATGTTAGAATCATGTTCTGTATGAGTGGGTTTGTCTGAAGACTCGATTTGTTTGACATTCTGAAGTGTCCGCACTCGCGTTCTTCACCTTACACTTGAGGAACGTTAAGTGGTCCTCTCAGTATCTCAACATCTTTCTGATGTGTTGACGGCCAAAATTCCAATGTGTATTGGAGAAATGCTCAGTTCGGTCGCCTGTGGCTCAATGCTGAGACGACGAGCTGTAACTGCTGGTTTAAACGCTTGTAAACAGCGTTGAGGGAATGTGTGAGGGATCAGTGGAGCTCACACCAAAGGGTCATTTTCCAGCTAGAAGAGCAGGAATCAGCCTGAGGTAACGCACCAGATTTACAGCCGCGCTTCCATCTGGTCCAGGAATGTCAATCGTCTCATTTCAGGGTGGTAAATTCCCTCCGTAATTACAGTGTCACCAGCTCAAGCATGAAGGTGAAACCAGCAGTTTAGCAGGACCAGAGCAGATGAGGATTTTGTGTCACAACATAGGCTACTGTTCTGCACATGTTCATTAGGCTAAATTCAAGAGAATGACATTGAGTTGCTTTTGTGTTCAAACAACCACCATTGAAAGACAGTTAATCAGTAATATTATTGATCTGACTACACTGACACTATCAGATGAGAAAAGAACTGAACAGAATTGATCTGAATAATGACACTATTGTCTTCTGAAGAGCTGCTTTACAGCTGGAAGTGAGTTTGTGTCATAATTGATGATGTTTTGCAACATTAACACTGTTGTTTTCCATGAAGCTGCTTTCAAACAATCTGTATTGTATAAGTAAAGACCAGCAATAAGGCTCGTTTAAGCTGGGGTTTTCACTTTTCATCATGGTAAGTCTTGTATTTAAGGAATAAATAAAGGAATAAATCAATAATCGGAAAGCAAAACATTTACCATTTTATCCCATCTAAAAGGCAACATTCCGGCAAGGTTCGCTCAAAGTTATGAACAAGCATTCTTCCAGTAACGTTAACAGAACGTCTGGTCTTTAATAATGTTCTGAAAAATAATGTTCTTTTTTTTTTTTAGAAATGTTTTAGTTGGACATTCGTCTACCTAATGCTTTTTAAATGTTACCATTTGTTTCAGAATGTTCAGAGAACGTTCAAAAGTAACGCTCAGAGAACGTTCAAAAGTAACGCTCAGAGAATGTTCAAAAGTAACGCTCAGAGAACATTCTAAAGTAACGCTCAGAGAACGTTCAAATGTAACGCTCAGAGAACGTTCAAAGTAACGCTCAGAGAACGTTCAAAAGTAACGCTCAGAGAACGTTCAAATGTAACGCTCAGAGAACGTTCTAAAGGAACGCTCAGAGAACGTTCAAAAGTAACGCTCAGAGAACGTTCAAAAGTAACTTTCAGAGAACTTTCAAAAGTAACGCTCAGAGAACGTTCAAAAGTAACGCTCCGAGAACGTTCAAAAGTAACGCTCAGAGAACGTTCAAATGTAACGCTCAGAGAACGTTCAAAAGTAACGCTCAGAGAACTTTCAAAAGGGACGCTCAGAGAACGTTCAAAAGTAACGCTCAGAGAACGTTCAAAAGTGACGCTCAGAGAACGTTCAAAAGTGACGCTCAGAGAACGTTCAAAAGTGACGCTCAGAGAACGTTCAAAAGTGACGCTCAGAGAACGTTCAAAAGGAACGCTCAGAGAACGTTCAAAAGTAACGGTCAGAGAACGTTCAAAAGTAACGCTCCGAGAACGTTCAAAAGTAACGCTCAGAGAACGTTCAAATGTAACTTTCAGAGAACGTTCAAAAGTAACGCTCAGAGAACGTTCAAAAGTAACGCTCAGAAAACGTTCAAAAGTAACGCTCAGAGAACGTTCAAAAGGAACGCTCAGAGAACGTTCAAAAGGAACGCTCAGAGAACGTTCAAAGTAACGCTCAGAGAACGTTCAAAAGTAACGCTCAGAGAACACGTTCAAATGTAACGCTCAGAGAACGTTCAAAAGTAACTTTCAGAGAACGTTCAAAAGTAACGCTCAGAGAACGTTCAAATGTAACGCTCAGAGAACGTTCAAATGTAACTTTCAGAGAACGTTCAAAAGTAACGCTCAGAGAACGTTCAAAAGTGACGCTCAGAGAACGTTCAAAAGTGACGCTCAGAGAACGTTCAAAAGTGACGCTCAGAGAACGTTCAAAAGTAACGCTCAGAGAACGTTCTAAAGTAACGCTCAGAGAACGTTCTAAAGTGACGCTCAGAGAACGTTCAAAAGTGACGCTCAGAGAACGTTCAAAAGTAACGCTCAGAGAACGTTCTAAAGTAACGCTCAGAGAACGTTCTAAAGTGACGCTCAGAGAACGTTCAAAAGTGACGCTCAGAGAACGTTCAAAAGTGACGCTCAGAGAACGTTCAAAAGTGACGCTCAGAGAACGTTCAAAAGTGACGCTCAGAGAACGTTCAAAAGGGACGCTCAGAGAACGTTCAAAAGTGACGCTCAGAGAACGTTCAAAAGTGACGCTCAGAGAACGTTCTAAAGTGACGCTCAGAGAACGTTCTAAAGTGACGCTCAGAGAACGTTCAAAAGTGACGCTCAGAGAACGTTCAAAAGGAACGCTCAGAGAACGTTCTAAAGGAACGCTCAGAGAACGTTCAAAAGTAACTTTCAGAGAACGTTCAAAAGTGACGCTCAGAGAACGTTCAAAAGTGACGCTCAGAGAACGTTCTAAAGTGACGCTCAGAGAACGTTCTAAAGTGACGCTCAGAGAACGTTCAAAAGTGACGCTCAGAGAACGTTCAAAAGTAACTTTCAGAGAACTTTCAAAAGTAACGCTCAGAGAACGTTCAAAAGTAACGCTCCGAGAACGTTCAAAAGTAACGCTCAGAGAACGTTCAAATGTAACGCTCAGAGAACGTTCAAAAGTAACGCTCAGAGAACTTTCAAAAGGGACGCTCAGAGAACGTTCAAAAGTAACGCTCAGAGAACGTTCAAAAGTGACGCTCAGAGAACGTTCAAAAGTGACGCTCAGAGAACGTTCAAAAGTGACGCTCAGAGAACGTTCAAAAGGAACGCTCAGAGAACGTTCAAAAGTAACGGTCAGAGAACGTTCAAAAGTAACGCTCCGAGAACGTTCAAAAGTAACGCTCAGAGAACGTTCAAATGTAACTTTCAGAGAACGTTCAAAAGTAACGCTCAGAGAACGTTCAAAAGTAACGCTCAGAAAACGTTCAAAAGTAACGCTCAGAGAACGTTCAAAAGGAACGCTCAGAGAACGTTCAAAAGGAACGCTCAGAGAACGTTCAAAGTAACGCTCAGAGAACGTTCAAAAGTAACGCTCAGAGAACACGTTCAAATGTAACGCTCAGAGAACGTTCAAAAGTAACTTTCAGAGAACGTTCAAAAGTAACGCTCAGAGAACGTTCAAATGTAACGCTCAGAGAACGTTCAAATGTAACTTTCAGAGAACGTTCAAAAGTAACGCTCAGAGAACGTTCAAAAGTGACGCTCAGAGAACGTTCAAAAGTGACGCTCAGAGAACGTTCAAAAGTGACGCTCAGAGAACGTTCTAAAGTAACGCTCAGAGAACGTTCTAAAGTGACGCTCAGAGAACGTTCAAAAGTGACGCTCAGAGAACGTTCAAGTGACGCTCAGAGAACGTTCAAAAGTAACGCTCAGAGAACGTTCTAAAGTAACGCTCAGAGAACGTTCTAAAGTGACGCTCAGAGAACGTTCAAAAGTGACGCTCAGAGAACGTTCAAAAGTGACGCTCAGAGAACGTTCAAAAGTGGCGCTCAGAGAACGTTCAAAAGTGACGCTCAGAGAACGTTCAAAAGGGACGCTCAGAGAACGTTCAAAAGTGACGCTCAGAGAACGTTCAAAAGTGACGCTCAGAGAACGTTCTAAAGTAACGCTCAGAGAACGTTCTAAAGTGACGCTCAGAGAACGTTCAAAAGTGACGCTCAGAGAACGTTCAAAAGGAACGCTCAGAGAACGTTCTAAAGGAACGCTCAGAGAACGTTCAAAAGTAACTTTCAGAGAACTTTCAAAAGTGACGCTCAGAGAACGTTCAAAAGTGACGCTCAGAGAACGTTCTAAAGTGACGCTCAGAGAACGTTCTAAAGTGACGCTCAGAGAACGTTCAAAAGTGACGCTCAGAGAACGTTCAAAAGTAACGCTCAGAGAACTTTCAAAAGGAACGCTCAGAGAACGTTCAAAAGTAACTTTCAGAGAACTTTCAAAAGTAACGGTCAGAGAACGTTCAAAAGTAACGGTCAGAGAACGTTCAAAAGTAACGCTCAGAGAACGTTCAAATGTAACGTTCAGAGAACGTTCAAAAGTGACGCTCAGAGAACTTTCAAAAGGGACGCTCAGAGAACGTTCAAAAGTGACGCTCAGAGAACGTTCAAAAGTGACGCTCAGAGAACATTCAAAAGTGACGCTCAGAGAACGTTCAAAAGGAACGCTCAGAGAACGTTTAAAAGGAACGCTCAGAGAACGTTCAAAAGTAACGGTCAGAGAACGTTCAAAAGTAACGCTCCGAGAACGTTCAAAAGTAACGCTCAGAGAACGTTCAAATGTAACGTTCAGAGAACGTTCAAAAGTAACGGTCAGAGAACTTTCAAAAGGAACGCTCAGAGAACGTTCAAAAGTAACTTTCAGAGAACTTTCAAAAGTAACGCTCAGAGAACATTCAAAAGTAACGCTCAGAGAACGTTCAAATGTAACGCTCCGAGAACGTTCAAAAGTAACGCTCCGAGAACGTTCAAAAGTAACGCTCAGAGAACGTTCAAATGTAACGTTCAGAGAACGTTCAAAAGTAACGCTCAGAGAACTTTCAAAAGGAACGCTCAGAGAACGTTCAAAAGTAACTTTCAGAGAACTTTCAAAAGTAACGCTCAGAGAACATTCAAAAGTAACGCTCCGAGAACGTTCAAATGTAACGCTCCGAGAACGTTCAAAAGTAACGCTCAGAGAACGTTCAAATGTAACGCTCAGAGAACGTTCAAATGTAACTTTCAGAGAACGTTCAAAAGTAACGCTCAGAGAACTTTCAAAAGGAACGCTCAGAGAACGTTCAAAAGTGACGCTCAGAGAACGTTCAAAAGTAACGCTCCGAGAACGTTCAAAAGTAACGCTCAGAGAACGTTCAAATGTAACGTTCAGAGAACGTTCAAAAGTAACGCTCAGAGAACTTTCAAAAGGGACGCTCAGAGAACGTTCAAAAGTGACGCTCAGAGAACGTTCAAAAGTGACGCTCAGAGAACGTTCAAAAGGGACGCTCAGAGAACGTTCAAAAGGAACGCTCAGAGAACGTTTAAAAGGAACGCTCAGAGAACGTTCAAAAGGAACGCTCAGAGAACGTTCTAAAGGAACGCTCAGAGAACGTTCAAAAGTAACTTTCAGAGAACTTTCAAAAGTAACGGTCAGAGAACGTTCAAAAGTAACGCTCAGAGAACGTTCAAATGTAACGTTCAGAGAACGTTCAAAAGTAACGCTCAGAGAACTTTCAAAAGGAACGCTCAGAGAACGTTCAAAAGTAACTTTCAGAGAACTTTCAAAAGTAACGCTCAGAGAACATTCAAAAGTAACGCTCAGAGAACGTTCAAATGTAACGCTCCGAGAACGTTCAAAAGTAACGCTCAGAGAACGTTCAAAAGTAACGCTCAGAAAACGTTCAAAAGGAACGCTCAGAGAACTTTCAAAAGGAACGCTAAGAGAACGTTCAAAAGTAACGCTCAGAGAACGTTCAAAAGTAACGCTCAGAGAACGTTCAAATGTAACGCTCCGAGAACATTCAAAAGTAACGCTCAGAGAACGTTCAAAAGTAACGCTCCGAGAACTTTCAAAAGTAACGCTCAGAGAACGTTCAAATGTAACTTTCAGAGAACGTTCAAAAGTAAAGCTCAGAGAACTTTCAAAAGGAACGCTCAGAGAACGTTCAAAAGTGACGCTCAGAGAACGTTCTAAAGTGACGCTCAGAGAACGTTCAAAAGTAACGCTCAGAGAACATTCTAAAGTAACGCTCAGAGAACGTTCAAAAGTAGCGCTCAGAGAACGTTCAAAAGTGACGCTCAGAGAACGTTCAAAAGTAAAGTTCAGAGAACGTTCAAAAGTAGCGCTCAGAGAACGTTCAAAAGTGACGCTCAGAGAACGTTCAAAAGTGACGCTCAGAGAACGTTCAAAAGTGACGCTCAGAGAACGTTCAAAAGGAACGCTCAGAGAACGTTCAAAAGTGACGCTCAGAGAACGTTCAAAAGGAACGCTCAGAGAACGTTCAGAAGTAATTTTGAGATTATGGGATATTTTGCTTCTATAACAGTCTTCTTTCAGACTAATGAAGAAAACAAGTTTTTATTTTATTGCACTTGATCTATTAGTGTCTATAGATTTCAATCATCAAAGGAGAATGTCCACTTCAGCAGTTTTACACACTCCAAACTTTACACTTTTATTCATATCTACAGCTCTGGAAAAAATTAAGAGACCACTTAACACTGAGAAATCAATTTTTTCCAGAGCTGTATATTCTGAACGTTATAATTCGCCTGATTTATGCATTTTATTCCTAAAAAAACATATATTTTCCCTGAGTTTTCACAGTATTTTCTGATTTATTGAGTGATAAAAAGAGAAATTCAAAATCCTCTCTGTCAGCAAAATCAAGCAAGAATTATAAAATCTGACTTTATCCAATGTTCACATTTCTGATCTGGAAATGTATGCAAATGAGTGCATATTTAATTAGTTAATGCCTCATTTGCATATTCAAACTAAACATTTTATAAAACATACATGATTAATGAAGTATTTCTATTGACCTGTGGTGTCTCGCCTTGAATGTGTCTGTGACGCCACCTGGTGGATCATCAGTGCAGGCGCACGTGCCAAAAGATCACTGACTGCAGTTAGAGGATGCTGCTTGATGCTCATGGTTTGGGAAGTTTCTACTTCAAAATCTATGGTGTTCCACACTAAAACAACAAACTGTCCAGATATTTTAGGTTTTGCCACAACATACTGTAGTGAAAAATCATGCAATTTAATGCTAAATCTGACTTAAATATGTCCTTAAATACCTGGATTCACAGACAAAGCTTAAGCCTAGTCTCAGACTAAAATGCATGTTTGAGGTTTAACCTTAAGTAAAAAAAAAAGGGGGGGGGGGGGGGGTCTAATGCTATTTCATGCATTCTGCCTTATTTACACTGTTAAAGAGTTGATTCTTATGCTAAACATGGACAACATTTAAAAAAACGAGTTGGACATATGACGGAGTATTTCTGTGCCAAATACACTCTTTCAGGATTCAAACAAGTTTCTGAAAGTTTTTTTCGAGTATGGCCCTGTATGACGTCATAAAGGGCGGAATTCCTTGTATGGGCACTTCTCCTGGATGAGCGTGCACACACACACACACACAAACACACCCCAACGAGCTTCGTTCGGGTGCGCTGGCATTGTGTTTTTAGACACGAGATCAACAATGTCACTAAAGAAGTGTGTTTCTGGTGTGAGGGAAAGATCACCTTGTTCAGCTTCCCAAATAACCCAGCGTTAAGGGAACAGTGGATGCAGTTTGTGTTTCCGGAGTTCTGCAAGTGTGTGTGTTTGTTCCCGGTCATGAGTGGAAACCGCAGGCGGTGAGTGAAACTGCATCAAATGTGTGTATTTTGTTGGCGATCGGTGCGTAAGTGCATATAATGTAAACAACTCCAACGTACACTCACCTAAAGGATTATTAGGAACACCTGTTCAATTTCTCATTAATGCAATTATCTAATCAACCAATCACATGGCAGTTGCTTCAATGCATTTAGGGGTGTGGTCCTGGTCAAGACAATCTCCTGAACTCCAAACTGAATGTCAGAATGGGAAAGAAAGGTGATTTAAGCAATTTTGAGCGTGGCATGGTTGTTGGTGCCAGACGGGCCGGTCTGAGTATTTCACAATCTGCTCAGTTACTGGGATTTTCACGCACAACCATTTCTAGAGTTTACAAAGAATGGTGTGAAAAGGGAAAAACATCCAGTATGGGGCAGTCCTGTGGGCGAAAATGCCTTGTTGATGCTAGAGGTCAGAGGAGAATGGGCCGACTGATTCAAGCTGATAGAAGAGCAACTTTGACTGAAATAACCACTCGTTACAACCGAGGTATGCAGCAAAGCATTTGTGAAGCCACAACACGCACAACCTTGAGGCGGATGGGCTACAACAGCAGAAGACCCCACCGGGTACCACTCATCTCCACTACAAATAGGAAAAAGAGGCTACAATTTGCACGAGCTCACCAAAATTGGACAGTTGAAGACTGGAAAAATGTTGAATGAGAACATGGATCCATCATGCCTTGTTACCACTGTGCAGGCTGGTGGTGGTGGTGTAATGGTGTGGGGGATGTTTTCTTGGCACACTTTAGGCCCCTTAGTGCCAATTGGGCATCGTTTAAATGCCACGGCCTACCTGAGCATTGTTTCTGACCATGTCCATCCCTTTATGACCACCATGTACCCATCCTCTGATGGCTACTTCCAGCAGGATAATGCACCATGTCACAAAGCTGAAATCATTTCAATTGGTTTCTTGAACATGACAATGAGTTCACTGTACTAAAATGGCCCCCACAGTCACCAGATCTCAACCCAATAGAGCATCTTTGGGATGTGGTGGAACGGGAGCTTCGTGCCCTGGATGTGCATCCCACAAATCTCCATCAACTGCAAGATGCTATCCTATCAATATGGGCCAACATTTCTAAAGAATGCTTTCAGCACCTTGTTTGAATCAATGCCACGTAGAATTAAGGCAGTTCTGAAGGCGAAAGGGGGTCAAAACACAGTATTAGTATGTGTTCCTAATAATCCTTTAGGTGAGTGTATAGTGAATCGAAAGTTATGGGATAATGCCATGATGTGTGTGTGTGTGTGTGTGTGTGTGTGTGTCTCTTTAGCTCCGCCCACTGCACGCCTCCACGGACTCGGCTGTTTTCAGAAAGAATCGGTACAGTGTATCTGTCTTTTATAAATCTGATAAAACTAAAGACTCTTGGGGAGATATGAAGGATCAACACTACTCTATAGATACTCAAGATTAACATGAGACTTGGCAGAAACTGTGTGTGTTACCCTTTAAAATATGTCAGAGCCATTGTTTTGTCTCGAGATGCACACCAGTAATTTATTTTCTAAGGCACGTTTATAAAGTCCTAGTTAAACTAAGGCCTAATCCTGGCTTAATCTAAGCCCTGTCTGTGGAACCGGGGTCAGAATCTTAGACTTCTGTATGATGTATGAAATCTGCAGCAGTAATTCTGCAAACACTTTCACATGTCTTTATCACGTGCGTTTGGGGAACTCATTGTGTGTGTGTTTCTGTGGCAGGTTTCCTGTTTTCAGACCTGTTAAATGCCAGCAAACAATGCTCGAAAAAGAGCCTGTTGGGTGTC
>CM077177.1:41433753-41493753 GCA_039654105.1 Coreius guichenoti | reverse complement strand
TGACACCAAGATGTTAGCAGCAGATCCTTTAAGTCCTGTAAGTTGTGAGGTGGGGCCTCCATGGATCAGACTTGTTCGTTCAGCACATCCCACAGATGCTCGATTGGATTGAGATCTGGGGAATTTGGAGGCCAAGTCAACACCTCAAACTCGTTGTTGTGCTCCTCAAACCATTCCTGAACCATTTGTGCTTTGTGGCAGGCGCATTATCCTGCTGAAAGAGCCACAGCCACCAGGGAATACCATTTCCATGAAAGGGTGTACATGGTCTGCAACAATGCTTAGGTAGGTGGTACGTGTCAAAGTAACATCCACATGGATGGCAGGACCCAAGGTTTCCCAGCAGAACATTGCCCAAAGCATCACACTGCCTCCGCCGGCTTGCCTTCTTCCCATAGTGCATCCTGGTGCCATGTGTTCCCCAGGTAAGCCACACACACGCACCCGGCCATCCACGTGATGTAAAAGAAAACGTGATTCATCAGACCAGGCCACCTTCTTCCATTGCTCCGTGGTCCAGTTCTGATGCTCACGTGCCACTGTTGGCGCTTTCGGCGGTGGACAGGGGTCAGCATGGGCACCCTGACTGGTCTGCGGCTATGCCGCCCCATACGCAACAAACTGCGATGCACTGTGTATTCTGACACCTTTCTATCAGAACCAGCATTAACTTCTTGAGCAATTTGAGCTCCAGTAGCTCGTCTGTTTGATCGGACCACACGGGCCAGCCTTCACTCCCCACGTGCATCAATGAGCCTTGGCCGCCCATGACCCTGTGGCCGGTTCACCACTGTTCCTTCCTTGGAGCACTTTTGATAGATACTGACCACTGCAGACCGGGAACACCCCACAAGAGCTGCAGTTTTGGAGATGCTCTGACCCAGTCGTCTAGCCATCACAATTTGGCCCTTGTCAAACTCGCTCAAATCCTTACGCTTGCCCATTTTTCCTGCTTCTAACACACCAACTTTGAGGGCAAAATGTTCACTTGCTGCCTAATATATCCCACCCACTAACAGGTGCCGTGAAGAAGAGATAATCAGTGTTATTCACTTCACCTGTCAGTGCTCATAATGTTATGCCTGATCGGTGTATACTCTGGGTTTGAGATGATTGTTTTTGGGCTCTACTAGAGCAGGTTTTCCTGCTTATTTCCCCATATTCTCCATTGTTGCAGCTCCTCTCTTCCCAGTCTGCCAGTAATGCTCTGTTTAGTTTTCTGTCTCTATGAAGCCCCTCTTTCTGAAAAGCACAGTGCGCTCTGATTGGTCGGCTGGAGCAGTGTGTTGTGATTGGTCAAGTGCTTTCAGCGTGTTTGGGAAATGTCCCGCCCCTTACCATAACCGCCAGTTTCAACACACTACTAACTAACTCAGCCAGGCCACGCCCCTTTATTCTCCGTATGAATTATTTAAATGAGGAATATTGTGACGAGTTGGTTCCCGGAAGAAACTCAAGACTACAATGGAGGCGTTTTAGGGAGTTCAGAAACACTGACACTGATAGAGAGAAGAACTGGAACTTTGCAGAGCTTTTTCATGCTCAAACAGCAACATTACACACTAAGGACAGATGAACATGGAGAAAGGCAGAATAGATGCTCTTTATCTCTTACATTGCCTCATTTATGAGTTGAATTTGTCCTTGATGTTCCTCCTCGAGCATCTATGAGTCAATGTGTCTTTATTCAGATAACCCCAGGGGGTGTGGCCTCGCACTTGATTGACAGCTCATTAATCACTGCAGATGGAACAGGATCAAGCCTCTGACCCCGGGTAGCCACGAGGGTCAAAGGTCAAGCAGCCTGCTCTATTTGCATCTGTGATTGTTTAAAGACAAAAGCAATAAAAGTGCAATGATAAGATGTCACAGTGGCATACTAGCATACTACTCGTACATTTCTGTATACAGTTGCAAGAAAAAGTATGTGAACCGCTTGCAGAATCTGTGAAAATGTGAATAATTTTAACTAAATAAGAGAGATCATACAACATACATGTTATTTTTTATTTAGTACTGTCCTGAATAAGATATTTTACATAAAAGATGTTTACATATAGTCCACAAGGCAAAAAAACAGCTGAATTTATTACAATGACCCGTTCAAAAGTTTATGAACCACTGATTCTCAATACTGTGTGTCGTTCCCTGATGATCCACGACTGTGTGTGTGTGTGTGTGTGTGTGTGTGTGAGTGTGTGTGTCGTTCCCTGATGATCCATGGCTGTTTTTTTGTTTTGTGATGGTTGTTCTTGAGTCCACTGTTTGTCCTGAGCAGTTAAACTGCCCAACGTTCTTCAGAAAAATCCTTCAGGTCCTGTTCTTCAGTTTTCCAGCATCTTTTGCGCATTTGAACCCTCTCCAGCAGTGACTGTGTGATTCTGAGATCTGAGGACGATTGAGGGACTCAAACACAACTATTAAAAAAGGTTCAAACATTCACTGATGCTCCAGAAGGAAACACGACACATTAAGAGTCGGGGGGTGAAAACTTATTGATTTTGAAGATCAAGGTAAATTGTACTTAATTTGTCTTCTGGGAAACATGTAAGTATGTTCTGTTGCTTCCGTAGGGCAGGACTAAATGAAAAAAATTGATATTTAAACAACTTCATCCTGCTCAAAAGGTGTGACACCAACTTTCTGCAGAGTCAATAGCTACAGAGCTCCAAACTTCTGTGGCCTTCAGATTAGCTCAAGAACAGTGTGTAGAGAGCTTCATGGAATGGGTTTCCATGGCCGAGCAGCTCATCCAAGCCTTACATCACCAAGTGCAATGCAAAGCGTGGGATGCAGTGGGGTAAAGCACGCCGCCACTGGACTCTAGAGCACCTTTGGGATGAATTACAGCGGAGACTACGAGCCAGGCCTTCTCGTCCAACATCAGTGCCTGACCTCACAAATGCGCTTCTAGAAGAATGGTCAAAAATTCCCATAAACACACTCCTAAACCTTGTGGAAAGCCTTCCCAGAAGAGTTGAAGCTGTTATAGCTGCAAAGGGTGGGCCGACTCCATATTAAACCCTACGGATTAAGAATGGGATGTCATTAAAGTTCATGTGCATGTAAAGGCAGGCGTCCCAAAACTTTTATAGTGTAAGATTGAGCTCTAATCTTCAGTGAGGTCAAAGTTTTATGTTGACAAGAGCATCAACCTAATTTAACAAAACACTCTTGTCCCGTTTTAATTGTATTTAGTTCAAACCTCAAGGTGAAGCTGGTTTGTGTGAAACAAATAGGTGAAAAGTTCAGAGAAAAGCTCTCGACTGTCGCACGTGTCTCTCTCTCTCTCTCTCTCTCTCTCTCTCTCTCTCTCTCTCTCTCTCTCTCTCTCTCTCTCTCTCTCTCTCTCTCTCTCTCTCTCTCTCTGTGAGATGCAGCTGCTCAAACCGCAGGACTGCGTGAGGACGAACACCTGTGTGTCAAAGAGACAGACGCGTCATCCTTCTGATCAAACACCTGCAAACTTACACACAACTGCACGCAGAAGTGTGTTTAATTCAGATGCACTGGGATCTTTGTTCATGCATTTGTGGAATTAAATCTTTCCAGCAGTTTTATATTGTTCTAGTGTATTAATGTGTTTTGTCAAGTGTCAAGTATTCATAATGCACTTTGCAATGCAATGCATTATATATATTATAATAAATAAATCCAACCAAAGTTAAAATGCATTATAATATTCACAGATTTCTTGTTACATCTGAAATCGGTTGTTTGTCGTGCTTTAATGCATTATATTTTCTCAAGGTGTAAAAATGAACGAGATCATACAATGTGCATAAAAAGGCAAAAGCAACGCATTAAAGTACTTTCATAATGCATTATACATCAGTCAAGTGTTATCACGAGGTTTTACAAGCATATTTCCAGATTTCTGTTATTGATCAGAAAAACGTGCTTCTAAAAGCTTTCTATAAGAGACGATTGTGATCAACAGTTATTTGTGTGAAAACCACAGTGTTGGGCAAGTTACAGTAAATTAGTACGTAATTATTACATTATTGTACTAATTACTCTCTCTAACAAGTATTGCACTACTTATTACTAATTACTTTCTAAATCTCATATCGGTTGACAATACATGGATACACATGAAACTGCTCTTTTAATTCTGTCAAATAATATAAAACTGCATAAATTATTTGTGAACTGACCTAAGGGTAACCCTTCCCTTTGGTCAGGTCACAAATAATTTATGCAATGTTTTCTGATCGTTCAGTTTCATCATTCTTCAAACATTACGGGAACGTTACTTTAGAATGTTTTCTGATCGTTCCGTTTCATCATTCTTCAAACATTACGGGAACGTTACTTTAGAATGTTTTCTGATCGTTCCGTTTCATCATTCTTCACACATTACGGGAACGTTACTTTAGAATGTTTTCTGAACGTTCCGTTTCATCATTCTTCAAACATTACGGGAACGTTACTTTAGAATGTTTTCTGAACGTTCCGTTTCATCATTCTTCACACATTACGGAAACGTTACTTTAGAATGTTTTCTGATCGTTCCGTTTCATCATTCTTCACACATTACGGAAACGTTACTTTAGAATGTTTTCTGATCGTTCCGTTTCATCATTCTTCACACATTACGGAAACGTTACTTTAGAATGTTTTCTGATCGTTCCGTTTCATCATTCTTCAAACATTACGGAAACGTTACTTTAGAATGTTTTCTGAACGTTCCGTTTCATCATTCTTCAAACATTACGGGAACGTTACTTTAGAATGTTTTCTGATCGTTCCGTTTCATCATTCTTCAAACATTACGGGAACGTTACTTTAGAATGTTTTCTGAACGTTCCGTTTCATCATTCTTCACACATTACGGGAACGTTACTTTAGAATGTTTTCTGAACGTTCCGTTTCATCATTCTTCACACATTACGGGAACGTTACTTTAGAATGTTTTCTGAACGTTCCGTTTCATCATTCTTCAAACATTACGGAAACGTTACTTTAGAATGTTTTCTGATCGTTCCGTTTCATCATTCTTCAAACATTACGGGAACGTTACTTTAGAATGTTTTCTGAACGTTCCGTTTCATCATTCTTCAAACATTACGGAAACGTTACTTTAGAATGTTTTCTGATCGTTCCGTTTCATCATTCTTCAAACATTACGGAAACGTTACTTTAGAATGTTTTCTGAACGTTCCGTTTCATCATTCTTCACACATTACGGAAACGTTACTTTAGAATGTTTTCTGATCGTTCCGTTTCATCATTCTTCAAACATTACGGAAACGTTACTTTAGAATGTTTTCTGAACGTTCCGTTTCATCATTCTTCAAACATTACGGAAACGTTACTTTAGAATGTTTTCTGAACGTTCCGTTTCATCATTCTTCAAACATTACGGAAACGTTACTTTAGAATGTTTTCTGAACGTTCCGTTTCATCATTCTTCAAACATTACGGAAACGTTACTTTTGAATGTTTTCTGAACGTTCCGTTTCATCATTCTTCAAACATTATGGGAACGTTACTTTAGAATGTTTTCTGATCGTTCCGTTTCACAATAATAATATAAGATGATATTTCATGACTCTTGATGGCCTTATAGCTCGGTTTGGAGCAAATGAGCTGTTCCGCTGGGTCCTAAAGTCATTTCTCTTCAGTATGCATTCAGAGACACATGTAGACATAATAAAATCACTTTTGGGTAAAGTTTTAGCATTTTTAGGTTTTTCTATGTATACTGACGCAATCCTCACATTCTATTCATTCCTATGGGGGTCAAATTGACCCACTAGGGAAGGGTTTGTTACTTTTTAAAAACCACATAAACAGTCAATTTTTTGTGTATTTGTGGTTCAAGTACGACAAAAGTCCTAGGGTATTAGACCACTCCGATGAACACTCAATTTTGAATTTAAAAAAATAAATGAAGTTTCGGGTCAAAATGACCCGAGGGAATGATGAGACATTAAATTTTGATGCTAAATTGTTTTATATAGAATTGTCTATACAGTATTTAATGCAATTACATCAGAAGAAACAGTAATTAAATTACAGAAAAATTAAGAGTAATCCCTTATTATATATTTATTTAATCATCACAGCTGTTCGTATTTGAGTTTGTTATCATTGTATACTTAAGTTTCTGTGTTTCCACAGTTCATTGTTGGTTATTATTTGGGTAATGTGCACTCTGTTACACCTTGTGGATCATCTGAGTTTGATTTGTTATTAAATACCTTCGTATCGGAACCTTTTGACTTCTTCATCTTTGGACTTTTAGAATTGACACTTACTTTACTTTTTTTTAAGGGAAAAGTAATTAAATTACAGTAATTAATTAATTACTTAGTAATGCATTACACCAACACTGGAAAGCAAGTGCAAATAAACCTACAAATAAACTATTACACAACTTTCCATATGCTTGAGCCAAGCACCTCAAACTCCAATATAACTATCCAAAATATATTCTAAGAACATTTTGCTTGTTTTAAAAAAGTTTTTTCTTGGTTATGTGAATGTTAAGCGAACATTCCATTTCATCATTCTTCACACATTACGGAAACGTTACTTTTGAATGTTTTCTGAATGTTCCGTTTCATCATTCTTCAAACATTATGGGAACGTTACTTTTGAATGTTTTCTGATCGTTCCGTTTCATCATTCTTCAAACATTATGGGAACGTTACTTTTGAATGTTTTCTGATCGTTCCGTTTCATCATTCTTCAAACATTATGGAAACGTTACTTTTGAATGTTTTCTGATCGTTCCGTTTCATCATTCTTCAAACATTATGGAAACGTTACTTTTGAATGTTTTCTGATCGTTCCGTTTCATCATTCTTCAAACATTACGGAAACGTTACTTTAGAATGTTTTCTGATCGTTCCGTTTCATCATTCTTCAAACATTATGGGAACGTTACTTTAGAATGTTTTCTGATCGTTCCGTTTCATCATTCTTCAAACATTATGGAAACGTTACTTTAGAATGTTTTCTGATCGTTCCGTTTCATCATTCTTCAAACATTACGGAAACGTTACTTTAGAATGTTTTCTGATCGTTCCGTTTCATCATTCTTCAAACATTACGGAAATGTTACTTTAGAATGTTTTCTGATCGTTCCGTTTCATCATTCTTCAAACATTACGGAAACGTTACTTTAGAATGTTTTCTGAACGTTCCGTTTCATCATTCTTCAAACATTACGGGAACGTTACTTTAGAATGTTTTCTGAACGTTCCGTTTCATCATTCTTCAAACATTATGGGAACGTTACTTTAGAATGTTTTCTGAACGTTCCGTTTCATCATTCTTCAAACATTATGGGAACGTTACTTTAGAATGTTCTCTGAGCGTTCCGTTTCATCATTCTTCAAACATTACGGAAACGTTACTTTAGAATGTTTTATGAACGTTCCGTTTTATCATTCTCAGGAGTGTTACATTTGAATGTCCTCGGAATGTTCCGAAACAACAAATAAAAAAAGTAACAACTAAAACATTTAAGAAAAAAACATACCATGAATAATGTATAAATAACGTTTTGAGAACATTATTAAAGACCAGATAACTTTCTATTAACATTACTGGATGAGAACCTCGCCAGAACATAAGAACCTACATTAAATCTGTAATGTAGCTCTTTCTGTGTGCAGAACACTGATCGTGTCACGTATCATCGGTGTGTTCCTGAGGAACCTCACGCTCTCGAACAGCTTTAGAGCCGTAACTCACGGCCAGAGGCTCGTATGTCAACACATATTATCAAGTGATTCTGTGGACGGCTCAATTACTGCAGTGCTGAAGCTGCTCATATCCCAGCAGCCGGAGGCTTTCGCGGCCTATCTGTAATTAAACCGGATCACACTTGGCCGTCTGAAACGTCTCGAGGCGAGAGCCGTCTTTAACGTTCTGCAAAAAGACTTCATTAAAGCAAACTGCTCCAAAACACCGCGGGTTTGTGTCAGGCTCTGCTTATCGAGCACAGGTTACACAGAGTTTCTCGCTTTTTAAAACAAGAGTCTGTAAACCATCAATCTCGCTTCTGCCTCTTGGCATGCGCCGAGGTAAACACTTATTTCTGTCTTTTCTTTGGCCGTTGAGCAAGTGCAAATGTTTGAGATAAGTAATTATTACAAAATAATGTCAGGCGAGTGTGGGTGAACTCAAAACATCTGTGATGGACATTGTGTGTGTGAGTGTGTGTGTGTGAGAGAGTGAGTGAGTGAGTGAGAGTGTTTATTTGTGTGTGAGTGAGAGTCTGTGTGTGTGTGTGTGTGTGTGTGTGTGTGTGTGTGTGTGTGTGTGTGAGGGAGTGTGTGTGAGAGTGTCTGTGTGTCTGAGTGTGTGTGTGTGTTTGTGTAAGTGTGTGTGTGTGAGTGTGTGTGCAAATGAGAGTCTGTGTGCGCGTGTGTGTGTGTGTGTGCAAGCGAGAGTCTGTGTGTGTGTGTGTGTGTGTGAGAGTGTGTGAGAGTGTCTGTGTGCCTGAGTGTGTGTGTGTGTGTGTGTGTGTGTGTGAGTGGGTGTGTGAGTGTGAGTGTGTGCGCAAATGAGAGTGTGTGTGTGTGAGTGTGTGTGCAAATGAGAGTCTGTGTGTGCGTGTGTGTGTGTGTGCAAGCGAGAGTCTCTGTGTGTGTGTGTGTGTGTGTGCGAGTGAGTGCGAGTGAGTGAGTGTGTATGTGTGTGAGTGTGAGTGTGTGTGTGTGTGTGTGTGTGTGTGTGAGTGAGAGTGTGTGTGAGTGAGTGTGAGCGCAAATGAGAGTGTGTGTGTGAGTAAGTGTGTGTGCGTGTGAGTGTGTGTGCAAATGAGAGTCTGTGTGTGCACGTGTGTGTGTGTGCAAGTGAGAGTCTCTGTGTGTGTGTGTGTGTGTGTGTGAGTGAGAGTGCGTGTGGGTGAGTGTGTGTGAGTGCGCAAGTCAGAGTCTCTGTGTGTGTGTGTGTGTTTGTGTGTGTGAATGAGTGTGTGTGTGTGTGAGTGCGAGTGTGAGTGAGTGTGAGTGTTTGTGAGTGTGTCTGTGTGTGTTAGAGTAAGTGTGTGAGAGTAAGTGTGTGTGTGTGTGGGCGCAAGTGAGAGTCTCTGTGTGTGTGTGTGTGTGTGAGAGTGAGTGCGAGTGAGTGAGTGTGTATGTGTGTGTCTGTGTCTGTGTCTGTGTCTCTTCACAATGAATTGTTTGCTTTATTCCTCATTTGTAAGTCGCTTTGGATAAAAGCGTCTGCAAAATGAAAAAATTTAAATGTAAATAAATGTGTGTGTAAATGTAGCATGTTTGAGGCTTTACACTCCAGCACACAATAGTTGATTTGTGAACACGTGTAAAGCTTCACGGAAATAAGCCTCTGTTTGATTCTCAGCAGTGGAAACCCGACACTACGACTGAGTCATGAAGATGAGTCACAGCTTATTAAATATAAAAGATTAGGGGTCAAATGTAAAAATGATCTCGCTGTCTCTGAGGTTTTGAAGTCCTCAGAAGAAAAGGAAAACATCCTCTTCAAGCGCTTTGATGTGGTGGAACGACAATGAGAAGCAACCGTGGAAGCAATTAGACTGCCAGAGACGCTTTGACAGTAATTAAAGGCAAATGTCTAATTTCCTTTGTTTTGTTTCTCGTCAGACATACAGTCTGTTGAAGAGGCGCGGCCTTCGACATAAACGTAACAAATCTTCAGCTTTCTTCTGTGGTATAAAAATACATGATTAAACCAGGTACGGCTTGGCAAACGTGTGTGTTTGTGTGTTTACTGCCCGATTACTTCATGCAATAAGCATCACTTTGTGAATGTTATATCTGAGTTTTGACAGCAGTCCAATGCGTCTCTCATCTTTGTATCTCGCTTAGTCACATTTATTGTGGTTTGACCGCAATGTTTCAGAAATATCACAACATTCATCATTGTACAACATGCTTACCTCATAACTCAGAAAAACAATATGATGCACAGACAGCAATGAGAGTTTGAGCTGCAATATAGTGATGCAAAAAATGAACAGAACAAAGAAGCACCAGGTTTGATGTCAGCACCTTCAAACATCATTAAATCATGGTGTGTTTGAATGATTTGCATTGAACACAAGCACAAAAAATGCAACAGAAACAACTTAAAATAGCACTCATAAGTTGCATTGACTTATTTCTTATGGTCTTTGAGCTTATTCACTAAACAATTGTTGCAGAAACAATTTTCACTTAGAAATTGCTGGTTATTCTTTACAAATAATTACAAAGAATGGACAAGTGCCAAGACCACACTGGGTCAGCTGCCATTCGGACCACACTGGGTCAGCTGGCCATTCAGAGTGCATTGGGTCTGCTGGCCAATCAGAACGCACTGGGTCAGCTGCCAATCAGACCGCACTGGGTCAGCTGCCAATCAGACCGCACTGGGTCAGCTGCCAATCAGACCGCACTGGGTCAGCTGGCCATTCAGAGTGAATTGGGTCTGCTGGCCAATCAGAACGCACTGGGTCAGCTGCCAATCAGAGCGCACTGGGTCACCTGCCAATCAGACCGCATTGGGTCAGCTGCCAATCAGAGTGCACTGGGTCAGCTGCCAATCAGAGTGCACTGGGTCTGCTGGCCAATCAGAGTGCACTGGGTCAGATGCCAATTAGAGCGCACTGGGTCTGCTGGCCAATCAGAGCGCACTGAGTCTGCTGGCCAATCAGACTGCACTGGGTCAGCTGCCAATCAGAGTGCACTGGGTCAGCTGCCAATCAGAGTGCACTGGGTCAGCTGGCCAATCAGAGTGCACTGGGTCAGATGCCAATTAGAGCGCACTGGGTCTGCTGGCCAATCAGAGCGCAATGGGTCAGCTGCCAGCCAGACCACACTGGGTCTGCTGGCCAATCAGAGCGCAATGGGTCAGCTACCAGTCAGAGCACACTGGGCTTTTCAGAAGGCGGGGCTTTGTAGAAATCAGAGCATTTCAGAAAGACTGGTAACAGAGAAGCTGCAATTATGTACAGTATGTGAAAAATCATGTGTTTTTTTTAAACATTAAAGCATGTTAAACAAACAAAACCCAACCCTAATGACATTTTAAAACCGCATCACATGACCTCTTCAATCTCAAATGAAGCTCAACAGTTTAACACACTGATCAATATGTCCTGCATGAGCTTTAGATGCTTTAGTGTCTGGTCAGGCGTAATGAGAGTCTGTCAGCGGCCATCATGGGGTTTGTGGATGATGAACTGCAGTAAAATCTTCCAGAGCTCTTCATAATTACAGTCTGAGATCTGGTTCCTCGACCGAGGCTAATCTAGGGCACAGATCATTCATTTCCCTGCAGCATACATGACCTGAGTGTGATGAATATAACAGACTGGAGCCCTCCGGTCAGGTTTCATACTGTAGTGAGGACAACTAGGGATTTTATTTAGATTTTTAGCAGCTAAATCATCTCTACAACATTTAGAAACACTTCACAGCAAGATCGGCCGTCGTGAGCGTCTGTCAGGCTAGTTTTTGTGGTGTGATCCACACGTCTGCGATTCAGCATGTGGAATCGGTCACTCTGATTGGCTGTTCAGTTTCCGTTCCCTATCCCCTATATAGTGCACTGTCTGATCGTTCCCTATCCCCTATATAGTGCACTGTCTGATCATTCCCTATCCCCTATATAGTGCACTGTCTGAATCTTTCCCTATCCCCTATATAGTGCACTGTCTGATCGTTCCCTATCCCCTATATAGTGCACTGTCTGAATCTTTCCCTATCCCCTATATAGTGCACTGTCTGATCGTTCCTTATCCCCTATATAGTGCACTGTCTGATCGTTCCCTATCCCTTATATAGTGCACTGTCTGAATCTTTCCCTATCCCCTATATAGTGCACTGTCTGATCGTTCCCTATCCCCTATATAGTGCACAGTCTGATCGTTCCCTATCCCTTATATAGTGCACTGTCTGAATCGTTCCCTATCCCCTATATAGTGCACTGTCTGATCGTTCCTTATCTCCTATATAGTGCACTGTCTGATCGTTCCCTATCCCTTATATAGTGCACTGTCTGATCGTTCCTTATCCTCTATATAGTACACTGTCTGATCGTTCCCTATCTCCTATATAGTGCACTGTCTGAATTGTTCCCTATCCCCTATATAGTGCGCTGTCTGATCGTTCCCTATCCCCCATATAGTACACTGTCTGATCGTTCCCTATCCCTTATATAGTGCACTGTCTGAATTGTTCCCTATCCCCTATATAGTGGACTGTCCGATCGTTCCTTATCTCCTATATAGTGCACTGTCTGAATTGTTCCCTATCCCCTATATAGTGCACTGTCTGAATTGTTCCCTATCCCCTATATAGTGCACTGTCTGATCGTTCCTTATCTCCTATATAGTGCACTGTCTGATCGTTCCCTATCCCCTATATAGCGCACTGTCTGATCGTTCCCTATCCCCTATATAGCGCACTGTCTGATCGTTCCCTATCCCCTATATAGTGCACTGTCTGATCGTTCCCTATCCCCTATATAGTGCACTGTCTGATCGTTCCCTATCCCCTATATAGTGCACTGTCTGAATTGTTCCATATCCCCTATATAGTGCACTGTCTGATCGTTCCCTATCCCCTATATAGTGCACTGTCTGAATTGTTCCCTATCCCCTATATAGTGCACCGTCTGATCGTTCCCTATCCCCTATATAGTGCATTGTCTGATCGTTCCCTATCCCCTATATAGTGCACTGTCTGATCATTCCTTGAGACCTGGTTGTAAAGTGTTACTGAAAAATTGTCTCATATATATGCATGCTTTTTTGAGGATGTTGCATTTCATACTTGGAAGAATCTTGATTGTTTGGGAGACTTAGTTTGACCAGAAAATATTGACAATTTGTGAAGCTTCTGTGAGCTTGAACTGCTGTTGTGCATCATGTTACTGACTTTTAACCCTCTATAGTGTAAACAGATGTCATGAATTGCTTTTAACATCTTGCAATTTCACAACACTATAAAATCTGTATTTGTGCAGGTTGTGAAGCGAGAGTGGAGCTCAACAGCATGTAGCCTCAGGCGGCGGATGAAAGAATCTGTCATTTCATAGAGAAGCAGAATAAAGAAGATCTCGCTCGGCCCGAGGCGAAGAAATGCTGAAGACGAGGACTGGCAATTTGTCTGGAGTGCAGACTCTCTGCAGACCCGTCATGAGATTAATACATCACACTGAGTGAAATACACACGTGTTCTTTTCCACACGCTCACCTGAACATGAAGAAAGAGCAGCTGTGCATGAAACACTCGCTCTTTCCCTGTCCGGCTCCCTTTGTCTGTTTCTCTCCTCCACCTGTAACGCTGCAGTTCCAGCGATCGCCTTTCATCCTCTCTCTGTCTGCTTTTATTCGCTCTTCCTCTTCTCACCTTTCACCCCTCAAGAAAACGTGTCATTTTCACACATACAGCATCACATGAATCTTATCATTATCACCATCGTCTGTGAGCAGAAAGTGTGACGATCCACTTGACAGTGACCCTGCGAGACATAATGCGACTCATTCACTGGAAATCATCTCCATATGAGATCAGTATTACTCATTTGTCTCATTAACATAAAAACTATTCAAAAGAATTAAGCCAACCCATTAGTCCACATCACTCCCAATAGGATTTTTCCGTTGGATTTTGGATCATTGCAAAAAATAAACTCTGTGACCAACACAAGTTTACGATTCTCACAGGTTTTGTTCATCATGACAATCTTCACAAATCAACATGACAGCAGAGGCTAAACTTAAGCTATAAGAGTTCACGTGTTCACCACAGACAAGTATTTTACGGTAGAAATGTTAAACGACTGACAGTAATATCCAGTGATGCAAACCACTAACTTGGTCAAATCTTGGAAAAATAACCTAGAATTTACACCGATCAGGCATAACATTATGACAGGTGAAGTGAATAACACTGATTATCTCTTCATCACGGCACCTGTTAGTGGGTGGGATATATTAGGCAGCAAGTGAACATTTTGTCCTCAAAGTTGATGTGTTAGAAGCAGGAAAAATGGGCAAGCGTAAGGATTTGAGCGAGTTTGACAAGGGCCAAATTGTGATGGCTAGACGACTGGGTCAGAGCATCTCCAAAACTGCAGCTCTTGTGGGGTGTTCCCGGTCTGCAATGGTCAGTATCTATCAAAAGTGCTCCAAGGAAGGACAAGTGGTGAACCGGCGACAGGGTCATGGGCGGCCAAGGCTCACTGATGCACGTGGGGAGCGAAGGCTGGCCCGTGTGGTCCGATCAAACAGACGAGCTACTGGAGCTCGAATTTCTCAAGAAGTTAATGCTGTTTCTGATAGAAAGGTGTCAGAATACACAGTGCATCGCAGTTTGTTGCGTATGGGGCTGCATAGCCGCAGACCAGTCAGGGTGCCCATGCTGACCCCTGTCCACCACCGAAAGCGCCGACAGTGGGCACGTGAGCATCAGAACTGGACCACAGAGCAATGGAAGAAGGTGGCCTGGTCTGATCAATCACGTTTTCTTTTACATCACGTGGATGGCCGGGTGCGTGTGCATGGCTTACCTGGGGAACACATGGCCCCAGGATGCACTATGGGAAGAAGGCAAGCCGGCAGAGGCAGTGTGATGCTTTGGGCAATGTTCTGCTGGGAAATCTTGGGTCCTGCCATCCATGTGGATGTTACTTTGACACGTACCACCTACCTAAGCATTGTTGCGGACCATGTATGCCCTTTCATGGAAACGGTATTCCCTGGTGGCTGTGGCTCTTTCAGCAGGATAATGCGCCTGCCACAAAGCAAAATGGTTAAGGAATGGTTTGAGGAGCACAACAGCGAGTTTGAGGTGTTGTCTTGGCCTCCAAATTCCCCAGATCTCAATCCAATCGAGCATCTGTGGGATGTGCTGAACAAACAAGTCCGATCCATGAAGGCCCCACCTCAAAACTTACAGGACTTAAAGGATCTGCTACTAACATTTCTGTGCCAGATACCACAGCACATCTTCAGGGGTCTAGTGGAGTCCATGCCTCGACGGGTCAGCAAAAGGGGGACCAACACAATATTAGGAAGGTGGTCATAATGTTATGCCTGATCGGTGTATATGATTCATGTCATTAGGGCCCGAGCACCGATGGTGTGAGGACCCTATTGGAATTGCTCAGCCTATTATTATTCTTCTCCCAAATGAATCGCATTTTTGATGGCCTAAACATGCTCAAAAACTCATGAAACTTTGCACACGCGTCAAAAGTGGTGAAAATTTACGTCTGATATGGGTTTCAGAATTAGGTGTGGCAAAATGGCTCGATAGCGCCACCTACAACATTTCAACGAAGTGCCCCTCCCGCTACGTTTCACGTACAGGTATGAAATTCGGTAGACACATGTAACAGCCCAATACCTACAAAAAAAAGTCTCCTGGTACGAAATCTGAAAACCAACAGGAAGTGAGATATTTTGATTTCCCTTTCAGTCAGTACACTACGAGTTACGTCAGTTACTGACGAAATGGGGGTTTCGCTTAGAAGCCAATCGCCTTCGAGCTCTACAAAACGAGCCAATGGCATGAAGATGTTTGCAGGTGTTTCCCGTCCTGGGCGCTGCGTTTCATTTGGCTCACCGGCGGAGCATATTATGTCGATCGCCGCATCACAAGGTGGGCTGGATTCCTCCGGAGATGACGATTCGGCTGTGTTGCCTCCTTCGGGAGTTCCAGCATTGCCTGAGTCTGATCCAGAGCTCACAGCCATGCTTTCCTGGGCGGCCGAGGCTCTTGGGCTTGTGTGGAACCCTCCGCCATGTCCCGAGCGCTCTCGGCTAGATGATTGGTATCTGGGGGCGGCCCGTGCCGAAGGCGCCCGTCAGCCCCCAGTGCCCTTCTTCCCGGAAGTGCATGAAGAGGTGTCGAAGTCGTGGAAGTCTCCCTTGACTTTTCGCGATCGTTCGGCAGCCACTTCCGCCTTCACTGCCCTCGACGGCGGCGCAGTGAAAGGGTACACTGGGGTTCCCCCTATTGAGCGCTCTGTTGCGATGCAACTGTGTCCGCAGAGCGCTGCGACATGGCGTGGTGACCCAAAGCACCCGTCCAAGGCCTGTGGGTTTACGTCTACTTTGGTGGCGAGGACCCACAGAGCTGCGGGCCAGGCCGCGTCCGCCCCGCATTCAATGGCCACCCTTCAGGTCTACCAGGCCAAGGTGCTCAGACATGCACGAGGGCAATGCTGACCCCGCATTAATGCAGGAGCTGCGGGCGGCCACCGACCTCGCTCTACGAGCGACGAAAGTGACTGCTCGCTCTCTCGGTCAGGTGATGTCCACTTCTGTGGTCCAGGAGCGCCACTTATGGCTCAACCTGGTTGATGTGGGAGAATCTGAGCGAACCCGTTTCCTCAATTCTCCCATTTCCCAGGATGGGCTATTCGGCGGGGCGGTCCCTCCTGGGGCCCTCGTTCCTCCCGCTCAGCCCCAGCAGCAGCCTTCACCCGGGCCGAGGCGTGGAGGACGCCGCAGGAAGGCAGCTCGGAGGTGAACTCGGTTCTTTCCCAGGAGATGGTAGCAGGGCCACTCCTTCCCCCGCTGGAGGGCCGGGGGAGAATCCTTGACCGGTGGGTTACGGCCAATCCTGGACCTGCGCATCTTGAACCGAACCCTTCACAGGCTTCCATTCAGGATGTTGACAGCCAAACGCATTTTCGAATGCGTTCGTCCATTGGACAGGTTTGCAGCGATCGACCTGAAGGACGCGTACTTTCATGTCTCCATTCTTCCTCGACACAGACCGTTTCTACAGTTTGCCTTCGAGGGGCAGGCATATCAGTACACGGTTCTCCCATTCGGGCTAGCCCTGTCCCCTCGCGTCTTTACGAAGGTCGTCGAGGCAGCCCTTGTGCCGCTCAGGCAACACGGGGTTCGCATCCTGAACTATCTCAACGACTAGCTGATTCTAGGCCACTCTCGGGATCAGGTTTGCGAACACAGGGACCTGGTGCTTCAGCACCTCGCCCGTCTGGGCCTTCGGGTCAACTGGGAAAAGAGCAAACTCTCCCCAGTGCAGAGGATCTCTTTTCTCAGTATGGAAATCGACTCGGTCGCCATGTACGCGCAGCTTACGAGCGAGCGCGCGCAGTCACTGCTGACTTGTCTTCGCCAGTTCGAGGGCAAGAGTGCGGTTCCACTGAAATATTTTCAGAGGCTCCTGGGGCATATGGCATCCGCAGCCGCGGTAACGCCGCTCGGTTTGCTTCATATGAGACCGATTCAGCACTGGCTTCGCGATCGAGTCCCGAGATGGGCATGGCAACACGGCACGCTCTGGGTCCCAGTTACTCGGGCCTGCCGTCAGACCTTCACCCTGTGGGCGAACCTCAGTTTTCTACGGGCAGGTGTTCCCCTAGAACGAGTTTCCAGGCATGTTGTTGTAACAACAGATGCCTCTGCCACGGGCTGGGGCGCCATGTGAAATGGACATGCTGCCGCGGGCTCCTGGAGAGGACCCCAGCGCCTATGGCATGTCAATTGCCTCGAGTTGCTGGCCGTACGTCTTGCCCTGCACCGCTTCCGAGCCCTGCTCAAGGACAAGTACGTACTGGTCCGTTCAGACAGCACGGAGACAGTAGCATACATCAACCGACAAGGTGGTCTACGCTCCCGCCGGATGTCGCAACTCGTCCTCCTCAAATACCCTCTTGGGATCTTGCAGTGGTTTTATCTGCCCTGCAGAAAGCTCCCTTTGAGCCTCTGCAGTCTGTGGAGCTGAAGTTCCTTTCAATGAAAGTGGCGGTCTTGATTTCTCTGGCTTCCATCAAGAGGGTAGGGGACCTGCAGGCATTTTCGGTTGATGAAGCGTGCCTGGAATTCGGGCCGGCCAATTCTCACGTGATCCTGAGACCCCGGCCTGGATACGTGCCCAAGGTTCCCACCACTCCCTTCAGGGATCAGGTGGTGAACCTGCAAGCGCTGCCTGTGGAGGAGGCAGACCCAGCCTTGGCACTGCTCTGTCCAGTACGCGGCCTTCGCGCTTACGTAGACCGGACGCAGTGTTTCAGGACCTCAGACCAGCTCTTTGTCTGTTACGGAGGGCAGCAGAAAGGGAAGGCTCTCTCCAAGCAGAGGTTGTCTCACTGGATAGTGGATGCCACTGTCCTGGCATATCAGGTTCAGGGCATGCCATGCCCCCTTGGGGTTAGAGCACACTCCACTAGGAGTGTTGCTTCCTCTTGGGCTTTAGCGCATGGCGCCTCGCTGACAGACATTTGTAGAGCTGCAGGCTGGGCGACACCCAACACATTCGCAAGATTTTATAATCTCCGAGTGGAGCCTGTGTCCGCTCGTGTACTCGCCCCAAGTGGCCAGTAACTGGACAGGCTCAGGTGTCTTCGCTTGCTGCGCCATTCCACTCCACGGACTGGATGCGTGCGCATTTTCTCTCAGGTGAGCTTCCCAGTAAGCCCTGAGCTCCTCCAGCACTGCTGATGTCAACACCGGAGTGCATGGCCGCTTGGTCAGCCCTCGTGTTCGGCTAGGTGCCTCCGTGTGCATGGTTCCCCCGTTGGGCAACCCCCACATGTGTATTTCCATGGTAAGTCTCTCTGAGCACGTGTCTTCCCTTGGCAAGACACCTTGCCACACCTGGGGTTGAAAAACTTTCCACCTGCGGCTGGATACCCCAGAGTGCTCCATATGCAGTCCCTACGGGGGTCATATGTGTATTCTTAAGTCCTCCCTTCGGGCAGGCATTGTGTTGCATTGGTATCAGCGTTGAGCCTAGCCCCTCGTTCGTGCTAAGACTCACGGCAGGGAGCCCTGGTCAGCGCAGGACGCTGGAAGACAGCCATCGTGGCGAGATTGTATTGGGACCCCCATTTCGTCAGTAACTGACGTAACTCGTAGTGTACTGACTGAAAGGGAACATCTCGGTTACGTATGTAACCCTCGTTCCCTGAAGGAAGGGAACGGAGTAGTAAAACGTCCCCATGCCATTTCCGCTGTACCGCTGGAACGGCCGGACGCTCATGCCTCGGCTCTTCAGCAGGTAACATAATGCGAGATTGCCACGCAACGCCCTTTATACCCACGCGGTGGGGCGGAGTTGCGTTATGCAAATTCTGCAGACCCATGGCATCTTCATGCCATTAGCTCGTTTTGTAGAGCTCAAAGGCGACTGGCTTCTAAGCGAAACCCCCATTTCGTCAGTAACTGACGTAACGCCTCCGTTCCCTTCCTTCAGGGAACGAGGGTTACATACGTAACCGAGACGTTTTCTTTGCAAAATTGTTGCAAATTTTGCCATTTCCAGACGTTGTACTTTAACAAACTCCTCCTAGAGATTTAATCAGATCAACATCATATTTGCACAGTCTAATCTTAAGGCCTTTGCGACGTTAAATTGCAAAGACCTTGAGTTTTCGCTGAAGGGCGTGTCCGTGGCGGCCTGACAAAGTCTGATGTTTGGCCATAAAAGAGGAAGCTGTTGTAAGTCAGGCATACAATGTCCGATCTGCCCCAAACTTCACATGTTTGATAAGAATCCTGGCCTGAAGACATCTACATGCCAATATTAGTTAGTCATAGCGCCACCTGCTGGAAACAGGAAATGGCATGCTTTACACTATAATTCACTCCCAGAAACTCATTTAAATATGCCATCATGTCCCAAACATGCTAGAAACGCATTAAATCATACAACACGTGGCTAAGTGCTAATGTATGCGATTTAAGCCACGAAACAGGAAGTTGTTGTAACTCAGGCATACAATGTCCGCTCTGCTCCAAACTTCACAGGTTTGATAATAGTCCAGGCCTGAAGACATCTACATGGCAATATTCAGTTATAGTCAAAGTGCCACCTGCTGGCAGCAGGAAGTGTGGCACATATAAGTGACTTTGCCATATTTCTCCTATATTTACCCACTTAAATGCATGTCGCCCACTATTCGCTGTTTTCCTGAGGCCACCGGGTGGCGGTGCTCCCGGGTGTGAGGGCCCTTTCATCGCTGCTTGCAGCTTTAATTTATTATTGAATTTGACAAGAAGCATTAACTATGGAAGCTTGTTTCCGTCACAGAATAAAAAAATAAAAAAGATAATTGCGACTTTTTATCTCGCAATTCTGAGAAAAAAAGAATTGCGAGATAAAAAGTCAGAACTGTGAGATAAAAAGTCGCAATTACCTTTTTTATTTTTTTATTCTGTGACGGAAACAAGCTTCCATAATTAACAGCAGAGTGAATGTAAAGATTTTAAAATAAAAATAATTGTAAATGGTTCAAATGGATTACTTTACAATAAATTCTAGTTATTTTACTGTTTTTCAGTCTGAAATCCTTTTAAATCCTTTATGTAAAACCTTTAAATAAAATGACCATAAAAAAAATTCCCCTCAATTTTCAGAACATGGTAATTTGCTACATGATACATTACTATTTCTATTTATTATTTATATAATTACTATTAATCTTATTAATATATTAAATCAATCTAACTTAATTAAAATGCTGTAAATATAATCAACTGATGAAATATAATCAAGCTGTAACTGAAATCATTTTTCTTTATTTTCCTCAATAATTGTTGTTTTTGTTGAAGAACATATAGAGTTCTTGAAATACAACAAATTGTTAAAATTTTTCAATATAAAATTAAATTTAAATATATAATTAAAACTAGTGCAGTCAAATCGATTAATCACGTATAACATAAACGTTTGTAAATATATATTATGTGTCTGTATGTGTATATATGTAAATGTACACACACACACACTCTCACACACACACAAACACTCACAGAGACACTGAAACACTCTCTCTCACACACACACACTCTCTTACACTCTCTCTCACACACACACACACACACACACACTCTCTCTTTCTCTCTCTCTCACACACACACACACACACACACACAAATATAAAAAAATATATTATTATAATTATAATTTACATTAATATTATTAATATATTAAAACTATTTAAATTAATTAAAATGTTAATTTACTTACACTCCCAGTTTCTGAATATAATATAATTATAGTTATAGTTCTGTTAATATTATATACGAAGCCTTCAAATATTTTATCAAATATTTGAGAACCAGTGGTAAAATATAGTAGTATTTAAGTTTGAAATGTTGTCATATATAATTGTTCAGAAACAGTAGGCAGTATTCAGTGTGTAGTATTGCAGTGTGCTAGTATTCAGAACACAGACATTGCCCAAACGTTTCCTCTCAAACTCAAAGGCACAAACACTGCATCCAGACACTGTTTTCTTATTTGCACATGGATTTGTTGCCAGAAAGAGGTGTTGCATCCTGAAGGAGGAGTTTGATCAGGCTCACAGGTTTGAGTGTGCGACGGAGGACGGATTAGTCTCCTCTCACTCCTGCTGTCTTTATCTACTCACACACACTTCAGAGCCGCCGCGGGCAGTCTGTGTGTTTGAAGACATTTAACTTCTGCAGCAGATGGTGGCGTACAGAGGTCAACCAATCACAGGAGTCTTTGAAGTGTCTGTGATGATCTTAACCAATCAGAGCTCAGAGCTCAGGCTGATGCTTTACTGTGACTAAAGAGAGAGGGTTTTTGTGATTGCCATCCGAAGGTCTTGCTTTTCTTTAAGTTTTGCATTGGAGCATCTTGATGAAACCGTACGGCAGTGAATTACAGAAGAATTTCCCAGAGTGTCTGAGGTGATGTGGTTTCACAGGTGTGTCGGCCTCAGACAGGAAGTCTGGTGTCTTCTCTGAGGTGGCCTTCCTGTCTGTTACTCAGTAGCTGCAGGGAAAATAATGCAGAAAAAAATCTGCATCTGTGCAAATAAAACTAAACAGATGTTCAACTGTTGTCCTTTAATTGTAGGGTTAATTAAGAGATTAATCTGCTTTTGTTCAGAAAATAAAACATATAGTGATGTGATCAAACCTCTAAGACTAAGTGTTAAAGTGTTCTCAATTCACTTTTATTTTGTTTTAGTAGAGCCAGTAACCACCTAACAATGGCCGGGAAAGCACCCAGAACACCTTAGCAACGCCATAGTAGTAGTAGTAGTAGTATTTAAGTTTATTGCCATATCAGCATCACTGGCTATTACATGGCAGATACATATAAAACATTTAACAACATAATTTCATAATTAAAATAAAATAAAAACAAACAAAAATAAGTATATGTACAAAATGAGTACAATTTTATAAAAGATTTTTTAAATGTACTTGTGCTAAAAATTGTAAAAGATTTTCTGGATCCATAAATAAATAAAAGTTTGTCCTGATAAAAAGCGCTGTCTCATAACATTAAAAATTGGGCAGTCCAAAAGCATATGTTTTACAGTCAAGTTGGTACTACAGTATTGACATTTTGGTGCTTCTTCACCCTTCAATAAATGTCCATGAGTCAGTCTAGTGACCTATTCGACACCTTATAAATACAACTTGGTCGTGTCTTGATTTAAAAGGGTAGATACATCTTTTCCCAACCACAGAATTTATTTCAAATAATTTGTTATTTGGACATTCTATCCATTCTGCTTGCCATTTCTCTAATATATATTGGTTGATTAAAGGATTTATGTCCAAGGGTGGGATTTGGCATTCACTGATTCTTTCTGCAAGAACTTGTTTTGCAACCATGTCTGCTTGCTCATTAGCAACGCAATAGCAATGTGCTTCAATCACTCTGGAAACCACCCAGAACGCCCTAGCAACACCATAGCAATGTGCTTCAATCACAATCACCCTGGAAACCACCCAGAACGCCCTAGCAACGCCATAGCAATGTGGTTCAATCTCAATCACCCTGGAAACCACCCAGAACGCTGTAGCAATGCCATAGCAGTGTGCTTCAATCACTCTGGAAACCACCAAGAACGCCCTAGCAACATCATAGCAATGTGATTCAATCACTATGGAAACCACCCAGAACGCCCTAGCAACACCATAGCAATGTGCTTCAATCACTCTGGAAACCACCCAGAATGCCCTAGCAACACCATAGCAATGTGCTTCAATCACTCTGGAAACCACCCAGAACGCCCTAGCAACACCATAGCAATGTGCTTCAATCACTCTGGAAACCACCCAGAATGCCATAGCAATGTGCTTCAATCACTCTGGAAACCACCCAGAACGCCCTAGCAACGCCATAGCAATGTGCTTCAATCACAATCACCCTGGAAACCACCCAGAACGACCCTAGCAACGCCATAGCAATGTGGTTCAATCTCAATCACCCTGGAAACCACCCAGAACGCCGTAGCAACGCCATAGCAATGTGGTTCAATCTCAATCACCCTGGAAACCACCCAGAACGCCGTAGCAATGCCATAGCAGTGTGCTTCAATCACTCTGGAAACCACCCAGAATGCCCTAGCAACGCCATAGCAATGTGGTTCAATCACAATCACCCTGGAAACCACCCAGAACGCCCTAGCAACGCCATAGCAATGTGGTTCAATCTCAGTCACCCTGGAAACCACCCAGAACGCTGTAGCAATGCCATAGCAGTGTGCTTCAATCACTCTGGAAACCACCCAGAACGCCCTAGCAACATCATAGCAATGTGATTCAATCACTCTGGAAACCACCCAGAACGCCCTAGCAACACCATAGCAATGTGCTTCAATCACTCTGGAAACCACCCAGAATGCCCTAGCAACACCATAGCAATGTGCTTCAATCACTCTGGAAACCACCCAGAACGCCCTAGCAACACCATAGCAATGTGCTTCAATCACTCTGGAAACCACCCAGAATGCCATAGCAATGTGCTTCAATCACTCTGGAAACCACCAGAACGCCCTAGCAACGCCATAGCAATGTGCTTCAATCACAATCACCCTGGAAACCACCCAGAACGCCCTAGCAACGCCATAGCAATGTGGTTCAATCTCAATCACCCTGGAAACCACCCAGAACGCCGTAGCAATGCCATAGCAATGTGGTTCAATCTCAATCACCCTGGAAACCACCCAGAACGCCATAGCAATGCCATAGCAGTGTGCTTCAATCACTCTGGAAACCAACCAGAATGCCCTAGCAACGCCATAGCAATGTGGTTCAATCACAATCACCCTGGAAACCACCCAGAACGCCCTAGCAACGCCATAGCAATGTGGTTCAATCTCAATCACCCTGGAAACCACCCAGAACGCCGTAGCAATGCCATAGCAGTGTGCTTCAATCACTCTGGAAACCACCAAGAACGCCCTAGCAACATCATAGCAATGTGCTTCAATCACTCTGGAAACCACCCAGAACACCCTAGCAACGCCATAGCAATGTGCTCAATCACTCTGGAAACGACCCAGAACGTCCTAGCAACGCCATAGCAATGTGGTTCAATCTCAATCACCCTGGAAACCACCCAGAACGCCGTAGCAATGCCATAGCAGTGTGCTTCAATCACTCTGGAAACCACCCAGAACACTCTAGCAACACCATAGCAATGTGCTCAATCACTCTGGAAACCACCCAGAACGCCCTAGCAACGCCATAGCAATGTGCTCAATCACTCTGGAAACGACCCAGAACATCCTAGCAACGCCATAGCAATGTGTTTCAATCACAATCACCCTGGAAACCACCCAGAACGCTGTAGCAATGCCATAGCAGTGTGCTTCAATCACTCTGGAAACCACCCAGAACGCCCTAGCAACATCATAGCAATGTGATTCAATCACTCTGGAAACCACCCAGAACGCCCTAGCAACACCATAGGAACATGGATCAATCACAGTCACCCTGGAAATTACCCAGAACACCCTAGCAACACCATAGGAACATGCATCAATCACAGTCACCCTGGAAATTACCCAGAACACCCTAGCAACACCATAGGAACATGCGTCAATCACAGTCACCCTGGAAACCACGCAGAACACCCTAGCAACACCATAGGAACATGTGTCAATCACAGTCACCCTGGAAACCACCCAGAAGACCCTAGCAACACCACAGCAATGTGCTTCAATCAAAACACCCTAGCAACACCATAGCAAATGCTTCAATCACCCTGGAAACCACACATAACACCTTAGCAACACCAAAGCAACATGCTTCAATCACATTTACCCTGGAAACCACACAGAACACCCTAGCAACACCATAGGAATATGCCTGTCACAGTCACCCTGGAAACCACCCAGAGCACCCTAGCAACACCATAGCAATATGTTTTAAATCACAATCACCCTGGAAACCACCCAGAAAAACCTCAGGATCGGTACTGACATTTGCACAGGCAAACGACACTTAAAATCTAGTTGTACTTGACAAACATATTTATATACATTAGTATCACAGTATGGCCTAGTTTGATGCATTACGCTGTTTAGAGTTAAATGTGTTATGATGATAAAATGTAACTTTGCAAATATGTTAAAAAAAAAAGAAAAAAAAAGAAAAAAAAAAAAGAAAATACATTGACACCTATTCCAGAAGGTAATTGTTGTGGTGCATGTAATCAATGTAATTAAACATAGTTGTACATCAAAAATTGATTCCGATAAAAGGGATAATAAGTTATTAAACAAAAGCTGTTATTTACCTTATAACATGTCCTTGTGGCAAATCATATGTGGGAAAAACAAGTAGGGGATTAAAAACAGGTACACCACAGTACAATCATATGTAAATATATATATATTATCCATTAAGCTGTAGACTTTGTAGAATATAATCATCCAGTTGCCTCACTACGTTACAGTATATAGGAACTGAGAAGGTATTTTTACCAAGAAGGGGTGGATTTAAGAAAGAGACTTTTAATTGCTTGCAATAAGCTTGTTAACTAATTATTGAATACTGATTGTGATGTCACTGTTTTCACCTGTGAGTAAAGGTTTTATTTATGATGTTCTCCATTTTGTAAGAGTTGTACCTTGACAAAGGCTTGTTGCCGAAATGTTGGAAAAAATAAAGTTTGCAGTTATATTTTGCCTTCAATATTGACATAGTTATTGAACTGATCTGAATAATGACAATATTGTATGTTGGGTCTTCTTGGGCTGCTTTACAGCAGAAATTGAGTTTGTTGGATTATTGATGAATATTAACACTCTTATTTTCCTGTTTATTACTGTCAAGCTGCTTTGAAAAAATCTGTATTTTATAAAAAGCTACACAAATAAATGTTTCCATACTGAGGCTCATTTAAAGCAGCTACTAATTATGTGTGTGTACCAGAGTGTGTGTATAATCTCTCCTTCACTTGCTGACTCACTATGTGGTTTCATGTGCTGAAACTCATTAATGACTCTAAGCATCCGAGTTTATTATTCTAACTGAATGTGAGCTTCACTTCCAGTAAATACAACAGCGTGTGTGTATGTGTGCCACAGCACATTAAACATATAATATAATTATGTTTCCTCCTAAAAATAAAAACAGACCCAATTATCACTGCAAAATGCAAAATGACCTTGTTTTCCGTCTTCTCGTTTTCAGAAAATGTATCAAAATGAATTTGCTGGTGTCTTGAGCAAATCTGAGCACATTTTGAGAAACAGTCAAGATCTCTTCTGAAACTCTCGAGGAGACTCGTGAGACTACTGGAGTCTTTTCTTAGGAGATCAGCTTTAATAGTTGATTTCTAATAGACATACACTTCATTCATTTGTCATCTCTTGTGAAATCATTATGTATGTAGCGACTGACACAATGTTTGTGTTTTGCCAGTACAGTCATTTGTGTTGTCATTAATGACTCATATCTGTAATATCTCTCTCTTCCCCTCATATTTCACCAGCGATTGTCTCGCATAAGTCAAACTGGCGTGTGGCGTCCCTGAAGGAGGCCGATGGAAAGACGATTACGCATAAAGCCACAAAGCTGAAGAGACTGTACAGACGCAAAAAATATTTTCTCCCTCAGTATTTTTTCCAGTAAAAAATATATAAGCATTGTTAAATCATGATGCATTTATTTGAGAAGCAATTTGACATAAGATATTAAGTCTTGTGCTGTGTTGAAAATCTAATTTGGTGTTCCGGGTCAAAAATGACCCGCCTTTTAAATTGCTTGTAAATCTCTGGTTATGCTGTATTATCACCAAATATTGGATTCAATCTTTTTATCAACTTGTTTTCTTTCATTAGCACAGGTTTTGTGTTTCTTTTTGATCGTAGGCCTCATTGATCTGAACTCATGCACCTCCGTTTTTGAGAGAAAAAAAGTAAAGCTTATTCAACTGAGGGTTGTTATGCCAAACAAGTTTCAGTCCAATGCGATAGCATTTTCGGGAAAAACATATTAATAAGAGGGCATTATAGTCTGTAGATATTAAGTCTTGTTTTCTAAAAAAACGAGTACATATATCTGCCAATGGATTCAGAAAAATAAACTTGTTTTCCCTTTGAAATACGTTATTTTTCTGGCCACATTGATGGATATTTTTTATTGTTTTATGCATAAATTCACTTCGATGCATTTTTTTTTTTTTAGAAAACATGACTTATTATCTTCAGTCATTTTGCTTCTCCAGTAAATGTGCCTTGATTTAAGAATGTTTCGATATTTGTGCTGGAAAACGAGAAAAATACTGAGGAAGAACATCATTGTTTGCAGTGCAACGTTCCCGATACAGAAGACAAAGAGAAAGCGGAGCAGAGGCAGACATATTGTGTGTGTGTGTGTGTGTGTTTGTGTGTGTGTGTGTGTGTCCTGAAATGACCTCGCAGGGTTTGTGTTATTGTTTAAACCCATCCCAGATCTTGGATCAGATTTCCCGAATCGCTGCCAAGAGAAACACCCGTCCAGCCCCTCTTTCCCCTCTCGCTCTTCACTCCCGTTTAATGCTTCATATCGACGCTGCACAAATGACAGACATTTAAAACACTTCCAGAGGAAAAGACAAGCATGTAGTCACAATGTTTTCCCAACACTTTCAAAGGCAACAGTTGAGGAAACCTCACAAATTAACTTCACATATCGTGTTTTGGTTGAGTTCAGGCCGTGTGCTGTTTTCACGCTCAGCTTTCTGCTTTCATACGGAGCTCATTATGATCAGTTTAAAGTCTATTCAGGTCTGACAGACTAATGGTTAAAGACAGACTGGACGAGAGCCAACTCATGGACACACACACATACACACACACACACACACAAAATGCTTTAGTTACACTGTTTTTCCCTTGTAAAGGTGCAGCTCACACATAAAGATGGTAAAACATAGGAAGAGACACTCAAACAAACACTATATGCGCATTAATGGCGTTTTAACCATATGTATATATAAATACTCAGTATCGGCAAATACTACAATATTTGACTCAGATCAAATCAGGGCACAACTGCTGCTGCTGTTGATTATTATTGCTGCTGCTGCTGTTATTGCTGCTGTTATTGCTGCTGCTGCTGTTACTGTTATTGCTGCTGTTACTGTTATTACTGCTGCTGCTGTTACTGTTATTGCTGTTACTGTTATTGCTGCTGCTTTTACTGTTATTGCTACTGCTGTTACTGTTACTGTTATTGCTGTTACTGTTATTGCTGCTGCTGTTACTGTTATTGCTTTTACTGTTATTGCTGCTGCTGTTACTGTTACTGCTGCTGCTGTTACTGTTATTGCTGTTACTGTTATTGCTGCTGCTGTTACTGTTACTGCTGCTGCTACTGTTACTGCTGCTGCTGTTACTGTTATTGCTGCTGCTGTTACTGTTACTGTTATTGCTGCTGCTGTTACTGTTATTGCTGTTACTGTTACTGCTGCTGCTGTTACTGTTACTGCTGCTGCTGTTACTGTTATTGCTGTTACTGTTATTGCTGCTGCTGTTACTGTTACTGCTGCTGCTACTGTTACTGCTGCTGCTGTTACTGTTATTGCTGCTGCTGTTACTGTTACTGCTGCTGCTGTTACTGTTACTGCTGCTGTTACTGTTATTGCTGCTGCTTTTACTGTTATTGCTACTGCTGTTACTGTTACTGCTGCTGTTACTGTTACTGCTGCTGCTGTTACTGTTACTGCTGCTGCTGTTACTGTTATTGCTGTTACTGTTATTGCTGCTGCTGTTACTGTTACTGCTGCTGCTGTTACTGTTATTGCTGCTGCTGCTGTTATTGCTGCTGTTACTGCTATTGCTGCTGCTGTTGATGATTATTGCTGCTGCTGTTGATTATTGCTGCTGCTGCTGCTGCTGTTACTGATATTGCTGCTGCTGTTACTGTTATTGCTGCTGCTGCTGTTACTGTTATTGCTGCTGCTGCTGTTACTGTTATTACTGCTGCTGTTACTGTTATTGCTGCTGCTGCTGCTGCTGTTACTGTTATTGCTGCTGCTGCTGTTACTGTTATTGCTGCTGCTGTTACTGTTATTGCTGCTGCTGCTGTTATTGCTGCTACTGCTATTGCTGCTGCTGTTACTGTTATTGCTGCTGCTGTTACTGTTATTGCTGCTGCTGATGATGATTATTGCTGCTGATGTTGATTATTGCTGCTGCTGATGATTATTGCTGCTGCTGTTACTGTTATTGCTGCTGCTGTTACTGTTATTGCTGCTGATGTTGATTATTGCTGCTGCTGTTGATTATTGCTGCTGATGTTGATTATTGCTGCTGCTGATGATGATTATTGCTGCTGCTGTTGATTATTGCTGCTGCTGATGATTATTGCTGATGATGATTATTGCTGCTGCTGTTGATTATTGCTGATGATGATTATTGCTGCTGCTGATGATGATTATTGCTGCTGCTGCTGATTATTGCTGCTGCTGTTGATTATTGTTGCTGCTGCTGTTATTGCTGCTGTTACTGATATTGCTGCTGCTGTTACTGTTATTGCTGCTGCTGTTATTGCTGCTGTTACTGCTATTGCTGCTGCTGTTACTGTTATTGCTGCTGCTGCTGTTATTGCTGCTGTTGTTACTGTTATTACTGCTGCTGCTGTTATTACTGCTGCTGTTACTGTTATTGCTGCTGCTGTTACTGTTATTGCTGCTGCTGCTGTTACTGTTATTGCTGCTGCTGCTGTTACTGTTATTGCTGCTGCTGTTACTGTTATTGCTGCTGCTGCTGGTGATTATTGCTCCTGCTGATGATGATTATTGCTGCTGCTGTTGATTATTGCTGCTGCTGATGATTATTGCTGCTGCTGATGATTATTGCTGATGATGATTATTGCTGCTGCTGTTGATTATTGCTGGTGATGATTATTGCTGCTGATGATGATGATGATTATTGCTGCTGCTGTTGATTATTGCTGGTGATGATTATTGCTGCTGCTGCTGTTGATTATTGCTGCTGCTGTTGATTATTGTTGCTGCTGCTGATTATTGCTACTGCTGCTGATGATGATTATTGCTGCTGCTGTTGATTATTGTTGCTGCTGATGATGATTATTGCTGCTGCTGCTGTTGATTATTGCTGCTGCTGATGATGATTATTGCTGCTGATGATGATTATTGCTGCTGCTGCTGTTGATTATTGCTGCTGCTGATGATTATTGCTGCTGCTGTTGATTATTGCTGCTGATGATTATTATTGCTGCTGCTGTTGATTATTGCTGCTGCTGATGATGATTATTGCTGCTGCTGATGATGATTATTGCTGCTGCTGTTGATTATTGCTGCTGCTACTGATGATGATTATTGCTGCTGCTGCCGATGATGATTATTGCTGCTGCTGTTGATTATTGCTGCTGCTGCTGATGATGATGATTATTGCTGCTGCTGATGATTATTGCTGCTGCTGTTGATTATTGCTGCTGCTGCTGATGATTATTGCTGCTGCTGATGATTATTGCTGCTGCTGTTGATTATTGCTGCTGCTACTGATGATGATTATTGCTGCTGCTGCTGATGATGATTATTGCTGCTGCTACTGATGATGATTATTGCTGCTGCTGCTGATGATGATTATTGCTGCTGCTGCTGATTATTGCTGCTGCTGCTGATGATGATTATTGCTGCTGCTGTTGATTATTGCTGCTGCTGATGATGATGATTATTGCTGCTGCTGTTGATTATTGCTGCTGCTGATGATGATTATTGCTGCTGCTGTTGATTATTGCCGCTGCTACAGTTTTTTTCTGCTGCTGCTGCTGTTGGTTCTTGCTGCAGCTGCAGAGCAAATACGGGACTTGCTACTTCCAATACATAAAGGTGGAGGGTTCTGCAACTGCTCCAGCAAAATCTGACCAGTATTTGAAGGTTGAGCTACAAAATCATTGGCTCATCAGCTGTGCCCTATAAAAAATTGATGTGATTGCAAGCAGATTTAGTTAAGGACCTATCATCCTGTGCCATCTAGAGTTTCATGACAGAACTTTGTATTTATTTTTTGGGGGGTAAACTACTGGATTAAGTTTTTACACTGGAACGGTGTAAATGTTTATAGACATTAGTCAGGATAGCACTGTATTTAATTTTTGACAGGAATGAAAATGAGGCTGTGAGGGACAGAAGTACAGTGTGTTCAATGGATTGTACTCTTGTAACAGTAAACAAAAACAAAAAAAGTTGTGAGTTGTGAAAATGACGTGATCTAGGACCTTTATACAGTGTGTGCCATTGTAAAGACTGTACGTCTGTCCCTCACAGCCTTGTTTTCATCCGTGCTAAATTCAATATGGCATCTAACCTGACTAAGGTCTATTGCATAAGATAGTTTTGCAACAATTTTACCACCATAAAACCTTCTTCTCATGTGTTGTTCTCAACATTAATTGTTCAGCTGTTTTCAGATCTCACACGTACATCCCACCCTGTGGTCCAGTTCTCTCTTTCCCATCAGACTTCACCACAGATGTGACGTGACCACAGACAGACATGTGGAGCTTCACTATTTCACTCTCTCTCTCACACTCATACACACACACACACACACACGTCTTTGGTCAGGGTGTCAGACGGGCATTAGATGCAGGCCTGTATTAATATGCATATTCACACAGCTTTAAAAAGCACATTGTATTTAGTATTTTAGTGTTAGTGATAACAAATCCATGTGCATAAACTTATGTCATGTAAACTGAAGAAGCATAAACATTAGTAGTGTGTTGAACAACTTTGAAACTGCATAGAAATGCCCAGTTCACTACCTAAAATACCCTATAACACGGTGGTGATGGGTTCTGTTATTAGATTCTCATAAAATATATTCATTCTCTCTTCAATAGTCAGAAAGAAGCTGAATATGCCAAAAATGAGCATCTCGATTTATAATTGATTCTGAAAGATTTTGGCGTTAACATGTTGGTATGCTAATTATGCAATAAAAAATAAAACTAAATATACTCGATTAGTTTTTATGCACTACTATTTTAATTTACTCTTCTTTATTTCTTTACTATTTGCACTTTATTTACAATAAATTATAAAATCAATTAAAGTTTTTATTTTTTTATTTTTATGTTGATTATTTTCTGTACATCATGAAGCACTTCGGTCAAAAATGTGAGTTGAGTTCTATTTTAATATTTACTTTCTATTCTTTCTTTTTTCATTTATTTTGAATAAAATACAAATATATTGTTTTTTACTTTTATGTTGATTACTGTATATTGTGAAGCACTTTTGTAAAAAAAAAAAAAAAAATCAGTTCTATTTTACTGTTTACTTTCTATTTTTTATTTCTTTACCATCTTTATCTTGAATGTAATATAAAATGTATTAATATTTTGTTTTTACTTTTATGCTTTATGATTATTTACTGTATGAAGCACTTGGTCAAAAAAAGTTGAGTTCTACTATGTTAATATTTACTTTCTATTCTTTATGTACTATTTACACTTTATTTAGAATAAAATATAAACCTAATGTTTTTCTACATTTATGATGATCATTTACAGTACTTTCCAAAGCACTTTGGTCAAAAATGTGAATATTTTAATATTTACTTTCTATTATTTATTTCTGTACTAGTTTTACTTCAGTTTAAATACAATATAAATCTATTAATATTATATTTTTGCATTTACAGTGGGGAGAACAAGTATTTGATACACTGCCGATTTTTCAGGTTTGCCCACTTACAAAGCATGTAGAGGTCTGTAATTTTTATCATAGGTACACTTCAACTGTGAGAGACAGAATCTAAAACAAAAATCCAGAAAATCACATTGTATGATTTTTAAATAATTAATTTGCATTTTATTGCATGACATAAGTATTTGATACATCAGAAAAGCAGAACTTAATATTTGGTACAGAAACCTTTGTTTGCAATTACAGAGATCATACGTTTCCTGTAGTTCTTGACCAGGTTTGCACACACTGCAGCAGGGATTTTGGCCCACTCCTCCATACAGACCTTCTCCAGATCCTTCAGGTTTCGGGGCTGTCGCTGGGCAATACGGACTTTCAGCTCCCTCCAAAGATTTTCTATTGGGTTCAGGTCTGGAGACTGGCTAGGCCACTCCAGGACCTTGAGATGCTTCTTACGGAGCCACTCCTTAGTTGCCCTGGCACGACCCATCTTCAATGCTCTTACTGAGGGAAGGAGGTTGTTGGCCAAGATCTCGCGATACATGGCCCCATCCATCCTCCCCTCAATACGGTGCAGTCGTCCTGTCCCCTTTGCAGAAAAGCATCCCCAGAGAATGATGTTTCCACCTCCATGCTTCACGGTTGGGATGGTGTTCTTGGGGTTGTACTCATCCTTCTTCTTCCTCCAAACACGGCGAGTGGAGTTTAGACCAAAAAGCTCTATTTTTGTCTCATCAGACCACATGACCTTCTCCCATTCCTCCTCTGGATCATCCAGATGGTCATTGGCAAACTTCAGACGGGCCTGGACATGCGCTGGCTTGAGCAGGGGGACCTTGCGTGCGCTGCAGGATTTTAATCCATGACGGCGTAGTGTGTTACTAATGGTTTTCTTTGAGACTGTGGTCCCAGCTCTCTTCAGGTCATTGACCAGGTCCTGCCGTGTAGTTCTGGGCTGATCCCTCACCTTCCTCATGATCATTGATGCCCCACGAGGTGAGATCTTGCATGGTGCCCCAGACCGAGGGAGATTGACCGTCATCTTGAACTTCTTCCATTTTCTAATAATTGCGCCAACAGTTGTTGCCTTCTCACCAAGCTGCTTGCCTATTGTCCTGTAGCCCATCCCAGCCTTGTGCAGGTCTACAATTTTATCCCTGATGTCCTTACACAGCTCTCTGGTCTTGGCCATTGTGGAGAGGTTGGAGTCTGTTTGATTGAGTGTGTGGACAGGTGTCTTTTATACAGGTAACAAGTTCAAACAGGTGCAGTTAATACAGGTAATGAGTGGAGAACAGGAGGGCTTCTTAAAGAAAAACTAACAGGTCTGTGAGAGCCGGAATTCTTACTGGTTGGTAGGTGATCAAATACTTATGTCATGCAATAAAATGCAAATTAATTATTTAAAAATCATACAATGTGATTTTCTGGATTTTTGTTTTAGATTCTGTCTCTCACAGTTGAAGAGTACCTATGATAAAAATTACAGACCTCTACATGCTTTGTAAGTAAGAAAACCTGCAAAATCGGCAGTGTATCAAATACTTGTTCTCCCCACTGTATGTCGGTTATTTATATTGTAAAGCACTTTGCTTAACAAAAAAAGCACTCAACACGAAAAAGTTGAGTTCTATTATTTTAATATTTACTTTCTATTCTTTATTTCTGTACTATTTTTACTTATATTGAACAAAATAGAAATATTTTAATTGTTTGTTTTCATGTTTACATTTGTTATTTATATTTTAAACATTTTAATCAACTTGTTTAAATATAAGAAAAAGTTGAGATGAGTTCTATTATTTTAATATTTACTTTCTATTCCCTATTTCTGTATAGTTTTACTTTATGTTGAATAAAACAAATCTATTAATCTTTTGTTTATACTTGCATATTGGCTATTTATATTGTGAAGCATTTTGGTCAAAAACATGAGATGAGTTCTATTATTTTAACATTGACTTTCTATTCTTTATTTCTGTAATAGTTTTACTTTAGTTTGTTTTTGCATTTATTTTGGTTATTTATATTGAGAACCACTTGTTTAAATGTGCTATATAAAAATGACTTCTGTACTAATTTTACTTTATAGTCAATACAATGCAAGTCAATTTATAATCTGTGCTTCTCACTCAGTTTCCGCAGTGCATTGTGGGATTGTGTTCTCGAGCCTCAGAATGAGCTGGTAAGCCGTGAGTCTGTGAAGCTGACGGTTTCTTGAGTAAACCCGAGCGAGCGGTCTGTGGTGGTTTTGGGTTAGTGCGCTCACTCAATCTGCTGACATCAGCACGAACACGCCTCTGAGGTCGCGGCGGGCCAAACCTGTCACTCAACAACTGTGGCGTGAGAGACACGGAGAGCTTTAACTGGAAACTCTTGCTCGTGTCGTGACCTCTCATATCTAAAACTCTCTTTATCGCGTTACACGGATTGCAGTTTGAAGTAAACACTTCAATTACATATGAAACTGAAAGACTGTAGCGGTGCCATCAATTACAAAAAACCAACATAATTAATGGTGTGTTTATATGAAATGTTCTGGGTTCAAAACAAGTCAACAGAATCTGTGAAATGATGCCACTTACAACAGAAAATCATTTAGGATTCGTCCCTTAGTTTGTACAAAAGCATAAATCATGTGCAAAGTAATGCATTTACATATGGCAGATGCTTTTATCCAAAGCGACTTGCATTGCATTCACAGTATGCATATCATCAGTTCATGCATTCCCTGTAATGTTCTCTCAAAGTGATGAACAAACGTTATCTGGTCTTTAATAATGTTCTCAAAACGTTAGCACAAAAACATTATTTATACATCGTTCATGGAATGTTTTTTTCAGAAACGTCAGTTGGACGTTCATCTAACATTTTTTAAATGTTGCTACTTGTTTCGGAACGTTCAGAGAACATTCAAAAGTAACATTCCAATACTGTTTGAAGAATGATGAAATGTTCGCTTAACGTTCACATAAAACATTTTAAAAACATTTGCATCGGGACACACTGCTTCAGAAGTAAAGCCCCAAGACTTGAACATTAAGGGCCCTGTCGTACATCCAACGGCAGGCACGACTCAAGTGTTTTTTGCTAGTTTCAGCCGGACGCAGTTCTCATGTTCACGTCCAGCTCCACGTTGTTTAAATATCAAATGCACTGGCGCATCTGTTCACCCATGGGCGTCAGGTCTAAACCAGGTGTGTTCAGGAGCATTGTTGGTGTGTTGCTATTGTGAGGAACTGAAAACGACTGCGCCATTGACCAACACAAACCTGCTCTAAAGTCAATAGCGCAGTATTTTTTGTGTTATTTAAAGGGTGTGTTAGTAATATGAGCCTATAGGCGGTGCACAACACACGTACACTCTGCTTATTACACACACAGGGACGCACAGCAGCACACACACATGCCAAATAATAAAAATAAAAGGATTCCTCTCTGGAGAAGCGTTCAGTCTTTCCGCTCGCATGTAAATAGTGAATCTGCCATGGTGCGAGCACAACTGGCTTTTAAAGGGAAAGGGAGATGAGACTCTGATTGGTTTATTGCACGTTACGCCCAAAACACACCCATGACTCATTAAGAGACGAGGTACAACCCTTTTGGACCATGTGCCGGGCGCGCCAATGTTTTTTCCGTCGTTAAACTAGCAAAAGTGGATTCGGACACGCCCTAAGCTTCAGACCATGTGCTCAGATCGGTAAAATAAGGCCCTATTAGGGCTGCAACTAACGATTATTTTGATAATTGATTACTTAGCCGATTATTTTTTCGATTAATCTATCTAGCTATGAACACACACAGTGAATATATCTACCATTACTAAAATTAGCCATGGTTTTACAATGAACAAAACAAATAATAATAATAATAATAATAAATAAATAAAACAGGGTTATTGTAGTTATTCAATGGTAAACACGAATAAACCATAGTTTTGCTTCAAATCCATAGTTTAACTATATGGTATTTGTGTGGTTATACAAATGGTAATCAATACGCCAAAAAAACATGGTTTTACTATAATAAAAACATGGTTAATTTCCGTAAGGGTATATCTGTGCTATACATTATGTGCAAAAAAGTTACTAAGCAAAAGGAGTTTAAATCCCTACATTAAAATGATATTAAAGAAAAACAAAAACACAAAAAAACACAAACTCAGTGTTACCAGATTAGAGGAATGTTCTGCAGGAACATGACTACAGCGCACACACACACACACACACACACACACACACACTCACTATGGACAAAGAAACCCATTAATGTCATTCATCCTGTAGAAACGCCTTACATTTATATTTAATTACACTCTTTTATCCCTTTACAGTTCCTACTCTCATAAAAATACTGGAATTACATGTTGACTTTTAAACCTAAATTTAGCGTCCAACAGCAGATATTTCAGCCAAATGAATGCTTTTGCGCTGAATATTAATTGTCTCCCTCTTGCGTGGAAATACTCCTGTGAATTAGTAGCATTTACAGATGAGGATATAACTACTGTTCTCTATATAGATCAGTGGATATAACCTGTAAAATGAACGTTTTGCGCTGAGGACGCACACGCATATGTCAAAGCGCATGACAGGGTATGACTGTTAAACGCTAATGCATTCGCTTGAAGCTTAAAATAAAGACCACTCATGTTTTTGGGCGCTTGGATCATGTGCCTTTCCTGCATCAGCGCACTCAGTTTTCTCCACTATTTTTAGAATCATTTTGTCCATAGAAATGCGTTATTCAGTGCTGTAATTTGGCGCGACTAGACCCGACTAATCGATAATGAGAATCGTTGTTGCAGCCCTAGGCCCTATCACACATTTTTGTATGTAATAATATCCTATAAATACAAAAAGGAAACATTTCATTGTATAATTCTTCACACGTTATGGGAACGTTACATTTGAACATTCTAAACCAAGTAGCAACATTTAAAAAAATGTTAGATGAACGACCAACTGACATTTCAGAAAAAAACATTCCATGAACAATGTATAAATGATGCTAATGTTTTGAGAACATTATTGTATTGCATTACTGTAAATGTGTTATACTAAATAACAACAAAAAAAAACGATGATACTAAAACAACACTATGTAACTGCAGCTGTAATAACGGCCTGAAATAAATATGCATCTTTTAAGTTGTGAGAAAACGGATGTAAATCGGCCTTATATCTTTAGCCACATCTGTACCAGAGGCGTCAGATTGAGCCACACACTGATCACAGATGAATATCAGCATTAATGACAGATTATAGTGAGTCTCCACACCTCTGATATGAGATGAACAGGAAGGAGGAACATGATATACGTGGCGTCTGCTGTGTGTACGGCTGGTGTACGTGAGTTTCCCAGCAGCACCTGGGCCGGAGGAAAGCGCTGTGGGGTCAGAGAGCGTCTCATCTGTCTGTAAGCCGTTGAGAGGATCTGTCAGTGAGACGGCAGGACAATAGACGCTCACAGCTGCCCAAGATCCACTGAATACGGCACTCCAGCTTTTATTAGAACACTAAGAAAACACACAAGTGTCCCAAATGACACACTATACACTATGGACTATATATGTACTCTAATGTATACATTTTGGAGCATTTAAAGTGCACTTTGTCTGGTTTGGAACTTTCACTGTGAGCATTTCTACACTGTAAACCCTTACTCTCAAAATAATGAACTGGTTTGAGTAGAGCCAACTCAAATTAAATTAGTTCAATCAAATTAACTATTGAGTACTTAGAACTTTCTTATTCTTTTCAGTTCACAAAACTGACACATTTTAAGTTGTTTCATTGTTTTGAGTTTTATGAACCGCCAAACCGCTAAATGAAATTTACCTGAAACTGGGCTGGGATTTCTATTTCCCAGCATGCTTTGCCATGACACTCAAAAGGGAGAGTAAATGCTAAAATTAAGTGTTATATTATGTTTTTTTGTGCAAGATTAACGTTAAGTGAGAAATTTAGTAGTGTTTAATGTTGTGCTATGTTAGATTAGAAGAGTTTGTGGGTTTTTTGAGGGAGTTTTACCATTATGATGACGAGTGGATGAGCTTGTTTTGAGAACAGATATACATCGATCAGGCATAACATTATGACAATTACCTAATATTGTGTTGGTCCCCCTTTTGCTGCCAAAACAGCCCTGACCCGTTGAGGCATGGACTCCACTAGACCTCTGAAGGTGTGCTGTGGTATCTGGCACCAAGATGTTAGCAGCAGATCCTTTAAGTCCTGTAAGTTGCGAGGTGGGGCCTCCATGAATCGGACTTGCACATCCCACAGATGCTCGATTGGATTGAGATCTGGGGAATTTGGAGGCCAAGTCAACACCTCAAACTCGTTGTTGTGCTCCTTTTTTTCCTGAACCATTTGTGCTTTGTGGCAGGCGCATTATCCTGCTGAAAGAGCCACAGCCACCAGGGAATACCGTTTCCATGAAAGGGTGTACATGGTCTGCAACAATGCTTAGGTAGGTGGTACGTGTCAAAGTAACATCCACATGGATGGCAGGACCCAAGGTTTCCCAGCAGAACATTGCCCAAAGCATCACACTGCCTCCGCCGGCTTGCCTTCTTCCCATAGTGCATCCTGGGGCCATGTGTTCCCCAGGTAAGCCACACACACGCACCCGGCCATCCACGTGATGTAAAAGAAAACGTGATTCATCAGACCAGGTCACCTTCTTCCATTGCTCCGTGGTCCAGTTCTGATGCTCACGTGCCACTGTTGGTGCTTTTGGCGGTGGACAGGGGTCAGCATGGGCACCCTGACTGGTCTGCGGCTATGCAGCCCCATACGCAACAAACTGCGATGCACTGTGTATTCTGACACCTTTCTATCAGAACCAGCATTAACTTCTTGAGCAATTTGAGCTACAGTAGCTCGTCTGTTTGATCGGACCACACGGGCCAGCCTTCGCTCCCCACGTGCATCAATGAGCCTTGGCCGCCCATGACCCTGTCTCCGGTTCTCCACTGTTCCTTCCTTGGAGCACTTTTGATAGATACTGACCACTGCAGACCGGGAACACCCCACAAGAGCTGCAGTTTTGGAGATGCTCTGACCCAGTCGTCTAGCCATCACAATTTGGCCCTTGTCAAACTCGCTCAAATCCTTACGCTTGCCCATTTTTCCTGCTTCTAACACATCAACTTTGAGGACAAAATGTTCACTTGCTGCCTAATATATCCCACCCACTAACAGGTGCCGTGATGAAGAGATAATCAGTGTTATTCACTTCACCTCATAATGTTATGCCTGATCGTGTATGTTAAATGTTTTATATTACTGTACTCATTCAGCAAGTGCTATGCTATTGCTATCAAAGCATTGTGTTACCAATTAACAAGGTAGCATTTATTGAATTAGCTAGTTAAAGCTAGCCAAGTTTCTACTGCTAAAAATATTTAAGTTGATAATTTTAAATGTATGAATTAACTTGCTCTTAACTTGAAATATTTGAGTTATTAAAATGTCTGAGTACAAAATTAAAATCTGCAAGTTCTGCTTACTTAAACTTTAAATTTCTTAACTTAAAAAATTTGATGTAACCTCAATTTTCTTGAGTTTTGACAACTTATTCGGGTTTACAGTGTACTTATGCACACTGTAAACCCAGATAAGTTGGCAAACCTCAAAAAAATATAGTTAATCAGTTACGTAATAGTAAGCAGAACTGGCAGATTTTTTATTTTGTACTGAAATATTTCAAGTTAAGAGCAATTAGAATTTATGAGTAAGCTAATTCATACATTTAACTTAAAATTATCATGCAATCTCAATTTAAATATTTTTAGTAGTGGAAACTTGGCTAGCTTTAACTAGCTAATTCAGTAAATGCTAACTTTCTAATTGGTAACACAATGCTTTGATAGTATTAGCATAGCATAGATATTACTAAATGAGTATGGCAATATAGAACATTTAACATATATCTGTTCTTAAAACAAAGCTCATGCTCCACTCGTCACCATGATGGAACCCCCCACAAAAACCCAACATAACAGAAGCATTAAACACTACTAAATCTCCCACTTAACATTTATCTTGCACAAAAAACACATTATATAACACTTAATTTTAGCATTTACTATCCCTTTTGAGTGTCATGGCAAAGAATGCTGGGAAATAGAAATCCCAGCCCAGTTTCAGTTAAATTTAAGTTTGTCTAGAGCACCTTTGGGATGAATTAGAGCGGAGACTGCGAGCCAGGCCTTCTCGTCCAACATCAGTGCCTGACCTCACAAATGCGCTTCTAGAAGAATGGTCAAAAATTCCCATAAACACACTCCTAAACCTTGTGGAAAACCTTCCCAGAAGAGTTGAAGCTGTTATAGCTACAAAGGGTGGGCCAACTCCATATTAAACCCTACGGATTAAGAATGGGATGTCATTAAAGTTCATGCGTCCCAATACTTTTGGCAATATAGCGTACTTTGGAAAAATCCCTATGGGAGAAATACTTCTGGAACCAAAGCCAATGATAAAGTGGGCAGGCACTGTCGCAGTCTATAAGCATAAATGTTGTTTCTAGCTTGAAACTGGTGGATTCTGTTGTTGGCTTCAAATGTCTCATCCAATCAGATTTAGAGCAAGAATGATCGGTTTATTACATCGAGCGTATATTGAGTGTGATGCATTTCTCTTTAGACCGAACAGCACATGTGACAGATGTTATTGTATATCACATGCCCACAAAAACGACTTCCTAATTCTGCTGAAGACTGACAAATATGTGTGTGTGTGTGTGTGTATTTATATTCTCTGTCCAGTTGCTCATGTTCACCTCTGACATTCATGACTCCCGAAACATCTCACATGCCTCACGACGCTCACATACTTCAGCAGATCAAACTCAGCACATTTCATCTGCGCTATGAGATGAATGTGACATCAAAACTACAATATTGACCTGCTCGCTTTAGTTTTAGAAATGGGCTCCTTATTGAAAAACAGGATATGCCTTTTAAATTCACTTCCTGCATTTCATTTAAATTAGCAAACAGGATGTGGAATTTCAACTTGAGTTTGAATGCAATGAAGCAGAACATATACATTAAAATATCTGTTCCATGAATTCCTCTTCCTGTCATTCCAATTTAACTTTGGCCAAATTCCAAACGGTGTTTTTCCACTTCGGGAAAGTGAACACCTGCAGGCGACACAGGGTGGCGAATCCTCGCGATTCTTTTTAAAGCTAGATGGCGGGAGAGTTCCAGTTAACATAAACCGAATGTTTTGTTTTGTTTGTAATATTTTGTCATTTATGTCATACATTTCATATGGAGTTTAAATAGGATACATATAATAGTAGAGCAGGTTCCCCACTCTTTTTCAGTGATCATTTTCCAGGACTTTTTCAGGAAATTATCAATTTTACTACGGTGGGAATAATAGACAAGTATCACGCCAAATAGAATATAAAAGGTAATTATCTCGATTTTTTGATATGAGTTTTTGATATGAGCTCTTAATCATACATTATAACAAATGTTCTCGTTACCAGTGTCGATATCATAGGAAATAAATATTAGAACTATTTTAATGTTTTGTTTAATGTAATTGTTTTGGGCCAGTGATGAACTCTTTGTTCTTGGCTAAAGAAAAACCAAAAGAACTTGGACAACAATATGATTTTCCAGGACATTTTACATTTTCTCTAATTTTCCAAGTGTTTTCCAGGACTGGAAAATTTGTCATAAATTTTCCAGGTTTTCAAGGTTTTCCAGGACGAGTGGGAACCCTGTAGATGTGTTAGGTAGTGTTGACTTGAGACGGTAGGGCTGGGCGACCAAATTCTTATTTCACCACAACGATATACATCACGATATAGTTATTTTGTGTTATTTTATCTTATTAAAAATAAGAAAAAAATAAGAAAATTACAAACAAATACAATATAACAAAAATATGAAATAAATTACGTTTTTCAGGCACAATAGGTTTATTTAACATAGTTAGAATTAGCACAGAAATGTAATAATCAAATGGAAAAAAATTGTCTTCACTGAATTCATTAAATATAAAAATAAAGCTAAAATGAACTAATTAATTGCACATTAATCGTGATTAATTGTGATTAAAAACATTGGATTTAAAAAAAAAAATTAAATAATTTCACAGTTACTCTCCAAATTAATGTAGAAACAACTTAAAGACAGTGTATTTTAAATATGTGTTGTAATGGCATCTTTTTATGAATGAAGGCCAGTATCACTGATACTAATGTCTCTATGAAAATATATATATATTTTTTTAATTAATGATAGACATTCAACATTACAGTATAATTGAAAGCTATATCAATTTCAACATTTATTAGACTTAAAAAAATAACTTTTAATTTAAGTGAACTTAAAACAATCTTCACATAAACCCATTATAATAAATGTCATATTTCCCTGTGGCCTTCATATATAATCAATATACAGAAATTGAATAAAGTTTTCAAACACTTTACAGTCTTAACTGCATAAATAATAAATCAAATATAGATTAATCCTTATTAAAAGCAACAATTTCCTCTGTTCCCTTTGTTCTTTGATGAACATTAATGACAGACATCATTAGTGGCTGCTGTCACTTTAAGATCTGCCGCTGCCGAACATGACGCGGATCTGACGCGCTGTCACGCGCATCTCATTTCCTCACAACTCTTTAAGTTCATTTAAGACGTTATTTCACTCATTTAAGACTGCTCTTATGAGAATACTTGACAAAACGGGCATTTTGGCATAATTCTGTGTGTTATTGTTTGTTCAAGCACGAAAGAGAACTCGATACTGGCGTGCGTCTTTCTGAGCATCATGGGTGTGTCACATAGTCAGGACATTCACAGACAGCTCGTTCTCTTCTGTCTTTCTGAGCGTTGTGTGTGTGTGTCAGTCAGGACATTCACAGACAGCTCGTTCTCTTCTGTCTTTCTGAGCGTTGTGTGTGTGTGTCAGTCAGGACATTCACAGACAGCGCGTTCTCTTCTGTCTTTCTGAGCGTTGTGTGTGTGTGTCATAGTCAGGACATTCACAGACAGCGCGTTCTCTTCTGTCTTTCTGAGCGTTGTGTGTGTGTGTCATAGTCAGGACATTCACAGACAGCGCGTTCTCTTCTGTCTTTCTGAGCGTCGTGTGTGTGTGTCATAGTCAGGACATTCACAGACAGCGCGTTCTCTTCTGTCTTTCTGAGCGTCGTGTGTGTATGTCATAGTCAGGACATTCACAGACAGCTCGTTCTCTTCTGTCTTTCTGAGCGTCGTGTGTGTGTGTCATAGTCAGGACATTCACAGACAGCGCGTTCTCTTCTGTCTTTCTGAGCATCGTGTGTGTGTGTCATAGTCAGGACATTCACAGACAGCGCGTTCTCTTCTGTCTTTCTGAGCGTCGTGTGTGTGTGTCATAGTCAGGACATTCACAGACAGCTCGTTCTCTTCTGTCTTTCTGAGCGTCGTGTGTGTGTGTCATAGTCAGGACATTCACAGACAGCGCGTTCTCTTCTGTCTTTCTGAGCATCGTGTGTGTGTGTCATAGTCAGGACATTCACAGACAGCGCGTTCTCTTCTGTCTTTCTGAGCGTCGTGTGTGTGTGTCATAGTCAGGACATTCACAGACAGCGCGTTCTCTTCTGTCTTTCTGAGCGTTGTGTGTGTGTGTCATAGTCAGGACATTCACAGACAGCGCGTTCTCTTCTGTCTTTCTGAGCGTCGTGTGTGTGTCATAGTCAGGACATTCACAGACAGCGCGTTCTCTTCTGTCTTTCTGAGCGTCGTGTGTGTGTGTCATAGTCAGGACATTCACAGACAGCGCGTTCTCTTCTGTCTTTCTGAGCGTCGTGTGTGTGTCATAGTCAGGACATTCACAGACAGTGCATTCTCTTCTGTCTTTCTGAGCGTCGTGTGTGTGTCATAGTCAGGACATTCACAGACAGCGTGTTCTCTTCTGTCTTTCTGAGCGTCGTGTGTGTGTCAGTCAGGACATTCACAGACAGCTCGTTCTCTTCTGTCTTTCTGAGCGTCGTGTGTGTGTCATAGTCAGGACATTCACAGACAGTGCATTCTCTTCTGTCTTTCTGAGCGTCGTGTGTGTGTCATAGTCAGGACATTCACAGACAGTGCATTCTCTTCTGTCTTTCTGAGCGTCGTGTGTGTGTCATAGTCAGGACATTCACAGACAGCGTGTTCTCTTCTGTCTTTCTGAGCGTCGTGTGTGTGTGTCATAGTCAGGACATTCACAGTCAGCGCGTTCTCTTCTGTCTTTCTGAGCGTCGTGTGTGTGTGTCATAGTCAGGACATTCACAGACAGCGTGTTCTCTTCTGTCTTTCTGAGCGTCGTGTGTGTGTGTCATAGTCAGGACATTCACAGACAGCGCGTTCTCTTCTGTCTTTCTGAGCGTCGTGTGTGTGTGTCATAGTCAGGACATTCACAGACAGCACGTTCTCTTCTGTCTTTCTGAGCGTCGTGTGTGTGTCAGTCAGGACATTCACAGACAGCGCGTTCTCTTCTGTCTTTCTGAGTGTCGTGTGTGTGTGTGTCAGTCAGGACATTCACAGACAGCGCGTTCTCTTCTGTCTTTCTGAGCATGTGTGTGTGTGTCATAGTCAGGACATTCACAGACAGCACGTTCTCTTCTGTCTTTCTGAGCGTTGTGTGTGTGTGTCATAGTCAGGACATTCACAGACAGTGTGTTCTCTTCTGTCTTTCTGAGCGTTGTGTGTGTGTGTCATAGTCAGGACATTCACAGACAGCGCGTTCTCTTCTGTCTTTCTGAGCGTTGTGTGTGTGTGTCAGTCAGGACATTCACAGACAGCTCGTTCTCTTCTGTCTTTCTGAGCGTCGTGTGTGTGTCATAGTCAGGACATTCACAGACAGTGCATTCTCTTCTGTCTTTCTGAGCGTCGTGTGTGTGTCATAGTCAGGACATTCACAGACAGCGTGTTCTCTTCTGTCTTTCTGAGCGTCGTGTGTGTGTGTCATAGTCAGGACATTCACAGACAGCGTGTTCTCTTCTGTCTTTCTGAGCGTCGTGTGTGTGTGTCATAGTCAGGACATTCACAGACAGCGCGTTCTCTTCTGTCTTTCTGAGCGTCGTGTGTGTGTGTCATAGTCAGGACATTCACAGACAGCACGTTCTCTTCTGTCTTTCTGAGCGTCGTGTGTGTGTCAGTCAGGACATTCACAGACAGCGCGTTCTCTTCTGTCTTTCTGAGTGTCGTGTGTGTGTGTGTCAGTCAGGACATTCACAGACAGCGCGTTCTCTTCTGTCTTTCTGAGCATGTGTGTGTGTGTCATAGTCAGGACATTCACAGACAGCACGTTCTCTTCTGTCTTTCTGAGCGTTGTGTGTGTGTGTCATAGTCAGGACATTCACAGACAGTGTGTTCTCTTCTGTCTTTCTGAGCGTTGTGTGTGTGTGTCATAGTCAGGACATTCACAGACAGCGCGTTCTCTTCTGTCTTTCTGAGCGTTGTGTGTGTGTGTCAGTCAGGACATTCACAGACAGCTCGTTCTCTTCTGTCTTTCTGAGCGTTGTGTGTGTGTCATAGTCAGGACATTCACAGACAGTGTGTTCTCTTCTGTCTTTCTGAGCGTTGTGTGTGTGTGTCATAGTCAGGACAGTCACAGTCAGCGCGTTCTCTTCTGTCTTTCTGAGTGTCGTGTGTGTGTGTGTCATAGTCAGGACATTCACAGACAGCGCGTTCTCTTCTGTCTTTCTGAGCGTTGTGTGTGTGTGTCATAGTCAGGACATTCACAGACAGCGCGATCTCTTCTGTCTTTCTGAGCGCTGTGTGTGTGTGTCATAGTCAGGACATTAACAGTCAGCGCGTTCTCTTCTGTCTTTCTATCTGTGAATGTCCTGACTATGACACACACACACAACACACACACAGAAAGACAGAAGAGAACGCGCTGAGCGCTGTGTGTGTCACAGTCAGGACATTCACATTGTCTTGTCACGCTTGAATGGTTTAAAAGCATTACATATCTTTCTGATTTGACATGCAATAACTCAGGAAGGAAATAAGGTAGGAGGAAAATTATTTTATGGTGAAGTTCCCCTACATGAGGTGATAGCATAAAGTAATCAAATGTTACAGCATTTCGAACCAAGGTAGCCTTTTTGTTATACCCGGAAAGCATTTTGAAAATTGTTGTTCCTCCGTGAGGAATATCTCATGATCGACACAATGGATTATGTTGACTGCAAGTAATGATGTGCCATTTTCTATGATCTGTGCACGTTTCATGAAGTTACAAGCGTAAACGCCACATGAAAGCTACTTTTGATTTCACTTAACTATGTGTGCCTGTGGCGTTTTACGAGTTATAACTCCATGAGAAAACGTCTTTAGATTTAAGTGATGAATTCTGGTGAGTTTGGGCTCTTTTAATCATGAGAATCTGCTGTAAATAATGCTGTGCCTTTCCACGATCGCAATATGTCTCATGAAGTTACGAGCGAAAACGTATCATAAATGCTGCATCTGTATATTATTTACATATGCGGGGCTTCACGTACAAAAACTCACTCAAGCTTAGTCAAAGCCCAAAACAATAATGCTTGTTGTATTCTACTCCGTAAGACCTTTCAAATGACATATGACACATGACTATCTGAGCTGTATGATGTTTTTGACACATTACAGTACAGAGTATAAAAAATATTTTCATAAATTATGAAAACTTTATTTATCAGCAAATAACTCAGAACTACTTAGGAGTTACTCAAATTGGCTACATGCATTGTAGACTCTAAGCTTTCAAATGACACCTATTTTGTGTTGATCAAGGCAGTAGTTTTGAAAAATATGATTATTCATTTTTTTTGTAGCTAGGTGGCGCCTGTCGGTGGTACACGTTGGGTTTATAGGGATTAGAAGGAAACTCCAGCGAACCCTTGAGTCCTGCGTTACTGTTATAGTGACACATCAATGCCTGTCAGGTTCGCGTGTGATCGAGCACTTGACTATAGCACTGAACCTTAGTTTAATCTACAGTGTCAGGAGTTTGTTCAAACACTAAACACTACGAGCTCTAGTACTAGTGATGGTTGAGCTTGCAAACAGCACGACTGTCTCTCTCTCTCTCTCCGTCTCTCCGCGGTGGAGATGTTTCTCTTGGCTACCGGCCAAATCCAGGCTTTCACTGTTCAGCCTTTGATTGTTTTTCTAGCGTTTTCTCTCTCTGGCTCTTGCATGTGTTTCAGGCTCGACTCAGGGAAAGATTCGTGCTGAGAGAGACACACAGCTGCCACCTCTGAACCGTGGACTGATTCTTTTCTGTTTTCATTTATTCCGAGCTATTATTGCTCCTTTTATATCTGTGGGTTCAGGGAGTCTATCTGGCCTTAATTCTGGGGTTTTAGATTCGCTGTTGTACCTTCATGCAATGAATCTAATGACAGAATCAACAAAACTTCCTTCCAGCAACATCACTGTAAGTGTGTTACTGTTTTGCATTTGTTTATGTTTAAAACATAATATATGTTTATGTATATCGTCACTGTCAGGTGGAAACCTTTTATATCCATATTTCGTCTTTTAAAAAAAATAAATCACTACTATTGCTCAACCTTTGCGTCTGTCTGTGGGTTTTGCTAATATTTAACCAATGAAAAGTATTAAAAAGGAGCTTGTGACTAAACCTCGTAACTCCATTGGATCCTCAAACTGTCAGTCAAACCTCATAACTCCGCCCACCTCTACCAGGAGCGTTTCTGCCTGTTTGCAATGCAATGGTAAATAAAGAACTTGTTCTTTGAATAAAAACAACTTTAAGATTAAAATATTTAATCAAACATATCTGTTTCGACATGCTTGCCTTGTGCACGCGCGTGTGAGTGAGTGAGTGTGTGTGTGTGTGTGTGTGTGTGTGTGTGTGTGTGTGAGTATAAGTGTGTGAGTATAAGTGTGTGTGTATGAATGTGTGTGTGAGTGAGTGTGTGTTTATGTGTGTGTATGTGTGCATGTGTGCCAATGTGTGAATGTGTGTATGAATAAGTGTGTGTGAGTGTGTGTGTGTGTGTATGAGTGTGTGTGCGAGTGTGTGAGTAAAAGTGTGTGTGAGTCTAAGTGTGTGTGTGAGTGAGTGTGTGTTTATGTGTGTATGTGTGCATGTGTGCCAATATGTGAGTGTGTGTATGAATAAGCGTGTGTGAGTGTGTGTGTGTATGAGTGTGTGAGAGTACAAGTGTGTGTGTGTATGTGTGAGTGTGTGTGTGCGTGCATGTGTGAGTGTGTGAGTAAACGTGTGTGTGAGTCTAAGTGTGTGTGTGTGTGTTTGAGAGAGTATAGTGTGTGAGTATGTGTGTGTGTGTGAAAGTATAAGTGTGTGAAAGTATAAGTGTGTGTGTGTGAGTGTGTATGAGTAAGTGTTTGCATGTGTGCGTGTGTGTGTGAGAGACTATAAGTGTGTGTGTGTGTATATGAGTGTGTGTGAGAGTACAAATGTGTGTGTGTGTGTGTATATATATATATGAGTATAAGTGTGTGTGTGTGTGTGTGTGTGTGTGTACACTTGTACAGGTTGACACAAACCCAGATGTTCTGACAGCTGCAGACTGAGAGAGAAAGAGAAGTGAGCGTTTAACACACGTTTAGACTGTGTTTCTCTACGGGTTCAAGAGTTCACGAGCGGATCTGTGCATTCGTCCTGTGCAGTTAACCACCTGACGCCACTCTGCCAACCCAGTTTGGTTTGGGGTGAACGACCGTGATGTGTAGATCGTAAAACCTCAGGCTGCAGGCGGTTCAGCGCGAGGTCATGGCCCACACTTGCACACTTACGGCCAAACACACTGCAAGAACCTGAGCCGATCCGTGGACAAGCCCAAATCCTCGAGAAATGACTTGTTCCTCAAACACAGAGACCACAATCACTGCATCTGATGCTAAACTGCCATTATCTGAGCAAATAAACTTCCCATAGGAAGGAAAGACTATTAATCAGACTTTTTTAATATCTCACATCAGTAATATCTCATTCTCTGAGACAGCAGTGAGATCAATTGGAGACTTTACTTGCTTCTCAGATGTTTTCACTACAGTTTCAGAAGAGATATTAACAAAGGCCACATTTAAATTACATGGTAAATTACACTGTCTTTCACAAATCCTCTCCCATGGCCTCATGGGATAGTAGAGTAAAGAGAGTCCAGAGAATTGTGCTGCAGTGGTTTTATCGGGATTGAGCCAAAAACCTAGGACTAGTTTGTGAAAGTTGGTTTTTGAAATAATCTCCAATATTTAACTCTAGGCGGTCCTAGAGTCAAAGTCGCTCAAAATGAGGAGTTCTACCATATGGTATGAATGTCGTGGGCGTGTGCGAAAAATTGCCTGGTGTACAATCCTTTATGCACATTACAAACGCAAAGGCGCCCCCCGGTGGCCGATTTCTTTCTAATTTCTCACAGGCATCTAGGGCCGTGAGTCAAACAGGCCCAGCAAGTTTCGTTCCGATTGACCGACAGCCACTCGAACTTCATTGGCCGATGGCAGCCGTGTTTTTTGAGATACGTGTATGTCCTCAAAGGCAGTCTTGGCACCTTGGACAAAGATGCCGCATGCCAGTTTTCAAGTCAATCGGACTGAGGGTTGCGTAGTTATAGCCATTTTATAGTGTTATAGCGCCATCAAGTGGCCAGTCGCCAGTCGCCACATGCTTTTCCGCGCAATCACAGAATGAACTCACAGAATCCAAGTTTGGTGAAAATATCTCATTCCGTTCATGAGTAATAGCCATTTTAGTAAAAGTGGCTCCTCCCACTTTGAATGTTTTGGTGCCCCTTAGCGTCCGTGACTCAAACCTTTTTTGATTATTATTGACAATCAGACTCCAGAGAATCTTGCTGCACTGGTTTGGTTTTGATCAGGCCAAAAACCTAGGACTAGTTCACAAAAGTAGGTTTTTCAAAAAATCTAAAATTTAGCCTGCAACGAACAGTTTAGGAGTAATTCGCCATTTCGTACTTTTGACCGGTGTAGTGTCCCCATCAGGCCGATTTGGGTGAGCTTTGGTGGCGTTGTAGGCAGTGTAAGTACTACCAACCCGCAAAGTTTCAAGTCTCTACGACTTACAGTTTGGTCTGCCCGATCACTTTTAGGGGAGAATGCTGATCCTTGGAAATTCTAACAATCACAATAGGGTTCGCAATATGCGCTTGAACCTTTAACTATTAATAACATTATGTTCTATAAACATTATTTTAAGAACGTTACATAACTTACATACACTTACATAACTTTTAAAGAACGTTAGTGAAAGTTATGGGAATGTTCCCTGTTAGCTGGGTAAATGCTCAGATTTGATCCTAAAGTCCATAATCAAAACACATCTCAAAATGAACGCATGATTCATTTCTCATCAAACTGAGATCGAATGACCTTAAAGGTGTGGTTGATTATGATTTCACTTTTTTAACTTTAGTGAGTGTGTAATGTTGCTGTTTGAGCATAAACAACATCTGCAAAGTCACGGCGCTCAACGCTCAAAGCAAAGGGAGATATTTTCTTTTACAGAAATCACTTTTTAAGGACTACAACAAACAGCTGGTAGGGACTACAACGAGCTTCTTCACGGGTTAGTGACATCACTAACCCTAAAATTTACATAAACCCCGCCCCTGGGAACACGCAACAAAGGCCATGTTGAGAAGAAGACTTGTTGTAGTCAAGCACATTTGGGAGTCGCTCAAGTTCTCATTCTACATGTTGTCACTTCTTCTTGAGTCTCTCCATCATTGTCTGACTCCGGTTTGATCATAAAAGGCTGAACAGTTTTGGACATTTTCAGTGCGTGTCTGCGTGAGGTAATCAGAGCTGCTAACACGAGCTCTTGAAGCTCCGCCTTCTTCCTGAAAGGGGGCGGGAGCACCAGCTCATTTGCATTTAAAGGGACACACACAAAAACAGCATGTTTTTGCTCACCCTCAAAAAGTGACAATTTTAACATGCTATAAAAATGATCTGTGGGGTATTTTGAGCTAAAACTTCACATACACACTCTGGGGACATTATAGGACCCCTTTAAATTTTATAGCTCTATACTCTTACTGTACAACTATTGACTCATTTGTGTCTCTTTATTTCTCCTCTGAATTTTAGGAGAAACATCAGAGACAAAGTTAATTCTTGAAGCATAACTGAGAGACTGCAGAGATTTATGAGAAAAATGTCTCATTTGTACTGGGATAATGTGTTTTTTAATCTAACTGACCTGATCGGCACAACATCTAGTTTATCTTGTTTTTATCACATACAAAGATTATTTACTCGGTAACAGTTAAAATGATTGATTTGGCATTAAGTGCCATATCCTTGAGGAATTATTAGCAAACACACACGTCCACACGCTTGACGAAACATCTCTGCCTCGTCTCGGTTTACACAATCCTTCAGGCGAGTATCGCTGAGAGAATCGCCAACCCCTGCTGGACAAACAAATAAATTTGTCCCATGTGGCGTCCAACCAGATCAGGTTTCTCCACTGCTGTTTGTGATCTGCGCTGGAGTAATTAGCCTCGTCTACAAAACAAAGTCTAAGCAAACCAACGCAAGCCGTCCCGTGAAGAGAAAGTCAGCAGAGGTTGTGGGACGGTGTCAGTCACACATGAGAGACGGTTAGTGTTTGGTGGACACTAATGATTAACCCAAACCTCTGGACAGCAGCCAACCGCATTCATGCTGATTTTACCCCCTGGCGTCAGGAAAATCACCGTCACACGCCTTTGTTCCAGAGTTTAGAGAACACTGACGCTCTGTTCCACCACCACCGGTTTCTTTAGATTGTTGGTTTTTCTGTTTCACCATAAAAAAAGCACATTAGCAGCCTCAAAATGATACAGGCTCATGACAGAAAACTCAAAAACAGCTTGAATACAGAAGAGATTCGAAAGTTCTTTGATTGATACTGACAGATAATAATTAGATTGAAATCTTTTGGCAGGTTTCACTGACGGCAAACAAACTACTTTCAATGCATTTATAAAGTATGAGAGCAGAGAACGCACACTTTCTTATGGAAAACACTTTCTTCCTGTTTCCGCCACTAAATAAAAAAATAAAAAGAGTAATTGTATATCTCAGAATTCTGACTTTATAACTCACAATTGTGAGGAAAAAAAGTCACAATTCTGAGATAAAAAGTCGCAATTACTCTTTTTATTTTTTTATTTAGTGGCGGAAACGGGCTTCCATACTTTCTCTATGCAATTATTGTTTAAAAATCACTACAAAAAAAAGGCACTGTTTCATCATCATTATGTATGTTTTTTTGTGACAGGTTGAAATATGATGGTCTAAACTTTAACAGCACACATTTTGTGCTATGGATATTTCTGGCTTAAATTACCAATTGCTTGTGATTCGTCCTCATTTGGAGTCTGATAAAAGCACCTGTTAAAATATTATTTAATATAATAATAATAATAATAATATTGATTATCCAAAATAAAAGTTCATGTTTGCATAATAATGTATGTGTACTGTGTATAATTATTATGTATATATAAATACACACATTCACGTATATATCTAAGAAATATTTGCATGTGTATATATATATATATATAAAAAATAAATATTTTATATAAAAAATATTAAAAATTTGTCTATAAATAATTGTCTATTAAAATATCTGTTAAAATATTATTTAATATAATATATATTATTTAATTAATACATTTTAATAATAATTAATAAACCCTTTTAAGGTATAAATGCATCATATAATATATATATATATATATATATATATATATATATATAAATTTTAATAGCAATTAATCGCACTTTTGTTGTGTGATTAATCGCACACTTATCGTGAAATTAAGCATACACCATTTATCCCATTAAACACATTCATTTTGTCATCATTTGCTATATCCAGCCAAGTAAACAATCAGAAAACTGTATTTTCTGCAAGCTTCAAGGATCATTGGAGACTCCAAAAGGACACCAAATAACCAAATATAAGGAGTCCATATAATTATATTATATAATAAATGTATACACATCTAAACATCCATGAAAAAAAACATTACAGAAAAAAACTTTACAGAATTCAGTGTATAGTGTGTGTACAGAGCAACAACAACGAGACTGTTTTCATTTTAGCCGAGTCGAGCTGCGATACCGAGCAGGACCACACGGAGACGCCAAAAAAGCAACCGCTTTGACTACATAAACCTACGATTACTAAACACAACAACGTACACACGACAAATCAAACCTTCCTGAGTGTGTGTGGAAACAACGCGAATGTACTGTGTGTCTGTACATGAATGCAGCGTGCGATCAGTGATCGAGAGCGCACACACACGGTTTGTTTGTGCGTCAGACTCTCACGCGCTTACTGTACGACTCCTGTACGTCACCAACACTCTTCAGAAACAATCGCAGAATACGACAGAGCTCGTGTTTTAAAGCAAAGCACACACTGGAATGAATAATTCACTAAAAAAGTCTCTATTCTCTCTGATATGTCTGATGTGATCAGCCTGGCCTTCTTTACATTAGCGCTGTTTTGGACTGTTTGAATGAATTCGATTACTGGAGTTTGACGGATTAAAATGGCCTGATCACAAACAGAAGCAGAATCGGGTTAAAGAGTTAGAATGGAAATGTCCTCCTCCCAGAGTTACAGGTGCTGTAGATGCTCAGTGTGACTGTGATAAACTCACGACTCGATCTAACCGCGTGACGAAAAGTACGTTAATGACGCAGCTTCACGTACTTCTGTAATTTATTTGCGTTAATTGCGTTAAATTATTTTACCGCGTTAAGGCGTTAACGTTGACAGCATATATATAGATGGCAAATATAATCCAAATGTAAATGTTCTCGATTTCAGGGGTTGTCTTCTGAACTCAGAAGTGCTTTGATTCTCATGTTTGCAGTTGGTAAACAAAATTTACCCACAAAACTCGCAGACGAGATCCGCTACTGATGACATATAATTTCCCTTTTATAGTATAATGTGTTTAAAATTGCTGCTCGAAACTGCATCTCGTATTCTTTGCTCTGCAGCGGATGAACTCTATGAACAACATTAGTATTTCACTTCTTAACTGTCTATGAGTCCATGCATGAGGATGGGCTGATGGTCAGAAGAAACACTGATGTACATCATCTCCTGAAGCTTCTGACCCATCAGATGTGGTGAACTAGAGCCCGAGTCTTTGTTCCACAGGTCACTAAAGTCAACGACAGCTAATCTCTGCCATCGGACGAGTTCAGGCCTCGAGGGAAGATGCCAGCACTGCAGCACAGATAATATAAGTTATTGTTTGAAACTGGGACGTTATGGACGAGCTTATCGCAGGTCTGCTAATCCCGTCAAAGCCTGAGAATTATGACAGGTCAATGGTTGCCAAAACAATAGCCTTACGTCTGGCTTTCCTGCCGGCGAAATACGATTATTTACAACGAGTCTTATCTCTTGTTTTGGATAAGCGTTTGCAGCGCTTGCAACTCCAGCTCTTCACTCACGAGACTTTAATGTTTTAAGAGGAAAAATATGACAGCTCAGCTAAGAATGTGTGTGTGTGTTTTGGCTTTGGTGTATTAAACTAGTGTAGTAAGTTAAAAAAACGGTAGAAGTTAAAAATATTGGGCGCTCATTGAGTCGGTAGTGGTAGAGATAATCAGCATTGCACTGCAAACCCAGAAACACACCAGACCAGAATAGCTTCATTTGATCCTACACTAAAAAGTCACAAAGCAAATGCAAAGAGAGCAGCGAACAACAATGCATGAAAATAAAAGCTGCACTGCATGATATAACAGCGAAATACAAACCTACAATCAACTATGAATAACCTCCTGAAACGGTTTAACACACGTTTACAGTCCTAGCAGCGAGAAATCAGACCAAACTCAGTCTCGTTTCACCTTGCTGGGCAACAGTTATACTTTAGGACTAACATACTCAAATGAAAATGTTGATTCTTGGTCAATGCATTGTAAATGTACAGCCTGATTACATGAACATGAACTTGAGATAGTTTCGACTGAACGTCTGTGTCATTAAATGAGCTATTATTCAAGCTGCTTTAAAAGAGCAAACTCATCATAGAAGGAGACAGTTTACATTACAGGGGTCATGAACTGCATTATTTTATTATTTTACAATGTTTCCTGTGGTGCCCTTATAAATGTTAGTATGATTTTTACATCAAAAATTGTCATAATTTAGAAATAAAAAGGCCTTTTTCCTACCCTGATTTTAGCCTCTGATCTGAACGCTCTGTTTGAAGGGGCGTGTCTGCTGTGAGACTTCAGTGTAAACGTCCACTGCTGTGATTGGCTGCTGTGAGACTTCAGTGTAAAAGCCCACTGCTGTGATTGGCTGCTGTGAGACTTCAGTAGAAACGCCCACTGCTGTGATTGGCTGCTGTGAGACTTCAGTGGAAATGCCCACTGCTGTGATTGGCTGCTGTGAGACTTCAGTGGAAACGCCCACTGCTGTGAGACTTCAGTGGAAACGCCCACTGCTGTGAGACTTCAGTGGAAACGCCCACTGCTGTGATTGGCTGCTGTGAGACTTCAGTGGAAACGCCCACTGCTGTGAGACTTCAGTGGAAACGCCCACTGCTGTGATTGGCTGCTGTGAGACTTCAGTGGAAACGCCCACTGCTGTGAGACTTCAGTGGAAACACCCACTGCTGTGATTGGCTGCTGTGAGACTTCAGTGGAAACGCCCACTGCTGTGATTGGCTGCTGTGAGACTTCAGTGGAAACGCCCACTCCTGTGATTGGCTGCTGTGAGACTTCAGTGGAAACGCCCACTGCTATGATTGGCTGCTGTGAGACTTCGGTGGAAACGCCCACTGCTGTGATTGGCTGCTGCTAGACTTCGGTGTAGGTTAGAGTTAACATCATTCATATATATATATATTTATATATAATATTGTATTATTTGCAGTTGAATAAAAGTCCATGAAAACCCTTAACTGAGTAAATAACTCATAAGGAGGTCGTGTGCGGTTTTGTCATGTGTTTCTCAGTAAGTGTTTTCACTGAAGTCAAGTCTTTCACACCCTCAGCGGCAGCGTGTGGAGAGGCCACAGGTTCAACACCACCACCACATTTACTGTTCATCTGCTTTATTACTACATCAGCCTCACATCCAAAGTTCTGAACACATAGAGCTCTATTTCACAGACAAGCCGCTGTGATGCATTTACTATCTGTAACAAAAAGTTGAACATTTCTGTGTAACAAGCATCACCAAACAGAATGATTGTTTCCAAAGAGGTTTCCAAACTCCTCGTCTGTTACTGGTCAGTGGAACAGAAAGTCCCGCCCCCAAACTCACTCAGAATTTGACTTGGTGAATGTTTTGAAGATGTTTAATCCTGCATGTAAATAATGTTTTGCTTCTTATTTTGATTGGATTACAGTATGTCTGAAGCGATGACATCAAGTGTAAAAACATCAGGCCAGAAAAACATCCAACAGTGAGTCGAGAGATGTGCCAACCTGTCAATCACACAATCACCATAGTGACTATCATATGAGAACGCCGGCTGTGTAAATGTGACAAAATCAGCCCGAGGAGCTCATGCTGAACTCTTCAACTCTCATCGGCTCCGGTTACAGATTCATTATAAACCTGCTCCAATTACAGCTAGAATAAAAGAACTCGGTGTGACACCAGTTCTGCTGGTTTTCACTTACATTTTACAGGAGAGGATTTCAACATCACCACTGACATTTTATCTTCATTTAATTCTCAATTATGATTTTGGCTTCCAAAGATAATCAAGATAAAATGATTATTGTGCCACATTCATGATGCTCTCGCTTTGTCTTGTGTTATAACAAGTTGCTTTGGATAAAGCATATATATATGCTCCATGGATCGGACTTGTTTGTTCAGCACATCCCACAGATGCTCGATTGGATTGAGATCTGGGGAATTTGGAGGGCAAGTCAACACCTCAAACTCGTTGTTGTGCTCCTCAAACCATTCCTGAACCATTTGTGCTTTGTGGCAGGAGCATTATCCTGCTGAAAGAGCCACAGCCACCAGGGAATACCGTTTCCATGAAAGGGTGTACATGGTCTGCAACAATGCTTAGGTAGGTGGTACGTGTCAAAGTAACATCCACATGGATGACAGGACCCAAGGTTTCCCAGCAGAACATTGCTCAAAGCATTACACTGCCTCCGCTGGCTTGCCTTCTTCTCATAGTGCACCCTGGGGCCATGTGTTCCCCAGGTAAGTGACGCACACGCACCCGGCCATCCACGTGATGTAAAAGAAAACGTGATTCATCAGACCAGGCCACCTTCTTCCATTGCTCCGTGGTCCAGTTCTGATGCTCACGTGCCACTGTTGCCGCTTTCGGCGGTGGACAGGGGTCAGCATGGGCACCCTGACTGGTCTGCGGCTATGCCGCCCCATACGCAACAAACTGCAATGCACTGTGTATTCTGACACCTTTCCATCAGAATCAGCATTAACTTCTTGAGCAATTTGAGCTCCAGTAGCTTGTCTGTTTGATTGGACCACACGGGCCAGCCTTCCCTCCCCACGTGCATCAATGAGCCTTGGCCGCCCATGACCCTGTCGCCGGTTCACCACTGTTCCTTCCTTGGAGCACTTTTGATAGATACTGACCACTGCAGACCGGGAACACCCCACAAGAGCTGCAGTTTTGGAGATGCTCTGACCCAGTCGTCTAGCCATCACAATTTGGCCCTTGTCAAACTCGCTCAAATCCTTGCCCATTTTTCCTGCTTGTAACACATCAACTTTGAGGACAAATTTGCGCCTCTGGATGGTGCTGTGAACCCAGACATGTCGGCGTTCGGCTTTCCGGCGTATTTGAGACTTCCACAACAGGTACAGACCAGCAATAGTAGCTATCTCCAACGTGTGTGTGTGTGTGTGTAGAGACTCCTCATCGCACAAATGGCGCGAAAAACAAGTAGGCTAGAGTAAGTAACGCGATGCAAATATTTGCTTCGCTTTTGGTGTGCACAAACACCATAAGAAATTTGTCCTACACACAAGAGCATTTTAGGGACAAAAACCTGACAAATGTCTTGAAATACAACATCTGAACAATGTCTTGAGGTGTGGTAACTGTAGTATAAGCGGAATAATAGACTCCAGTCACACGCACACACACACACACAGGTGGAGGTGCGGCTGCTGCCAGTGGTTGTATTGCTACACAGCTGTCAGGACCTGCAGGAGGTGGAGACGAATGGCTCGACAGTTTTGTTTATGGCCATCAGGACTCGGCTGCAGCCGCTCAGGCGATTGTTTCAGAGCTCTGGACGACGGCCAAACGAAAGGAGAGAGAGAGGCGGGGGGAGGACAGGAAAGAAAACAAAAAGTTTCATTTGTTAACTAGCTGGGAAACAGGGATGACTGTCTAAAGCAATAGATTATTCACTACATTACATGTTTGAAACAACTGATCCAGAAACATCTGGTAGATATTTGTTTGTTTTAAGCTTTTGATAGTTTTTTCAGAAAACAAGACTTCAGTCATGTTGCTTCTCCAGTAAATGTATCTTGATTTAAGAATGTTTAGATATTTGTCCTGGAAAACAAGACAGAAACACTGAGGAAGAACATAATTTTTTGCTTTTCGTTTTCCCCTCTCTCTCTTATCAGTGTTGTACTGGTGACTAAATCTCAGACGCATGTTTTTTCCCTCTACGGGCTTTTAAACACCCCCCCCCCCCCACACACACACACACACACCGGCTAAACCAGACTGGCTCTGGCCTGCGGGCACGTCTCCTTCATCTGTCCAATCCTGAGACACGCGCCAGCAAAACTCACTCTAATTACAGCTGGAGAGATTCATTTGACTGCCGCTCTGGCGCTCCTGCCAACACTGGAGAAACTCCAGCATTCAAACGCTTCTGCAGCTTCACTCACACACACACACACACACACGGGAGAAACGCAGAAGATCTGATCGTGTCTGCCAGCATCGGTGTAAAATCAGACGTCTCTAATGGTACGAGCGCGGAGGAGGTCAGTGGGTTCATAATGGCTGTGCGTGCGTGTGTGCATGTGTGTGTGTGTCACAGCTGTGAGAGGGAGTGACTCAGTAAACACTCCACTGACTCTCTCTGACCGCTGCATCGCTCCATACGTGACTCAAATCGGCACGACTGCCCTGATACT
>CM077177.1:41391253-41418753 GCA_039654105.1 Coreius guichenoti | reverse complement strand
GTGTTCTTGGAATTGTATTCATCCTCCTTCTTCCTCCAAACACGGCGAGTGGAGTTTAGACCAAAAAACTCTATTTTTGTCTCATCAGACCACATGACCTTCTCCCATTCCTCCTCTGGATCATCCAGATGGTCATTGGCAAACTTCAGACGGGCCTGGACATGCGCTGGCTTGAGCAGGGGGTCTTGCGTGCGCTGCAGGATTTTAATCCATGACGGCGTAGTGTGTTACTAATGGTTTTCTTTGAGACTGTGGTCCCAGGTCTCTTCAGGTCATTGACCAGGTCCTGCCGTGTACAAACCCAATTCCAAAAAAGTTGGGACACTGTACAAATTGTGAATAAAAAAGGAATGCAATAATTTACAAATCTCATAAACTTATATTTTATTCACAATAGAATATAGATAACATATCAAATGTTGAAAGTGAGACATTTTGAAATGTCATGCCAAATATTGGCTCATTTTGGATTTCATGAGAGCTACACATTCCAAAAAAGTTGGGACAGGTAGCAATAAGAGGCCGGAAAAGTTAAATGTACATATAAGGAACAGCTGGAGGACCAATTTGCAACTTATTAGGTCAATTGGCAACATGATTGGGTATAAAAAGAGCCTCTCAGAGTGGCAGTGTCTCTCAGAAGTCAAGATGGGCAGAGGATCACCAATTCCCCCAATGCTGCGGCGAAAAATAGTGGAGCAATATCAGAAAGGGAGTCTTAAAGTAAGAGAAAAATCAGAAAGAGAAAAATTGCAAAGAGTTTGAAGTTATCATCATCTACAGTGCATAATATCATCCAAAGATTCAGAGAATCTGGAACAATCTCTGTGCGTAAGGGTCAAGGCCGGAAAACCATACTGGATGCCCGTGATCTTCGGGCCCTTAGACGGCACTGCATCACATACAGGAATGCTACTGTAATGGAAATCACAACATGGGCTCAGGAATACTTCCAGAAAACATTGTCGGTGAACACAATCCACCGTGCCATTCGCCGTTGCCGGCTAAAACTCTATAGGTCAAAAAAGAAGCCATATCTAAACATGATCCAGAAGCGCAGGCGTTTTCTCTGGGCCAAGGCTCATTTCAAATGGACTGTGGCAAAGTGGAAAACTGTTCTGTGGTCAGACGAATCAAAATTTGAAGTTCTTTTTGGAAAACTGGGACGCCATGTCATCCGGACTAAAGAGGACAAGGACAACCCAAGTTGTTATCAGCGCTCAGTTCAGAAGCCTGCATCTCTGATGGTATGGGGTTGCATGAGTGCGTGTGGCATGGGCAGCTTACACATCTGGAAAGGCACCATCAATGCTGAAAGGTATATCCAAGTTCTAGAACAACATATGCTCCCATCCAGACGTCGTCTCTTTCAGGGAAGACCTTGCATTTTCCAACATGACAATGCCAGACCACATACTGCATCAATTACAACATCATGGCTGCGTAGAAGGATCCGGGTACTGAAATGGCCAGCCTGCAGTCCAGATCTTTCGCCCATAGAAAACATTTGGCGCATCATAAAGAGGAAGATCCGACAAAGAAGACCTAAGACAGTTGAGCAACTAGAAGCCTGTATCAGACAAGAATGGGACAACATTCCTATTCCTAAACTTGAGCAACTTGTCTCCTCAGTCCCCAGACGTTTGCAGACTGTTATAAAAAGAAGAGGGGATGCCACACAGTGGTAAACATGGCCTTGTCCCAACTTTTTTGAGATGTGTTGATGCCATGAAATTTAAAATCAACTTATTTTTCCCTTAAAATTATACATTTTCTCAGTTTAAACATTTGATATGTCATCTGTTGTATTCTGAATAAAATATTGAAATTTGAAACTTCCACATCATTGCATTCTGTTTTTATTCACAATTTGTACAGTGTCCCAACTTTTTTGGAATCGGGTTTGTAGTTCTGGGCTGATCCCTCACCTTCCTCATGATCATTGATGCCCCACGAGGTGAGATCTTGCATGGTGCCCCAGACCGAGGGAGATTGACCGTCATCTTGAACTTCTTCCATTTTCTAATAATTGCGCCAACAGTTGTTGCCTTCTCACCAAGCTGCTTGCCTATTGTCCTGTAGCCCATCCCAGCCTTGTGCAGGTCTACAATTTTATCCCTGATGTCCTTACACAGCTCTCTGGTCTTGGCCATTGTGGAGAGGTTGGAGTCTGTTTGATTGAGTGTGTGGACAGGTGTCTTTTATACAGGTAACGAGTTCAAACAGGTGCAGTTAATACAGGTAATGAGTGGAGAACAGGAGGGCTTCTTAAAGAAAAACTAACAGGTCTGTGAGAGCCGGAATTCTTACTGGTTGGTAGGTGATCAAATACTTATGTCATGCAATAAAATGCAAATTAATTATTTAAAAGTCATACAATGTGATTTTCTGTATTTTTGTTTTAGATTCCGTCTCTCACAATTGAAGTGTACCTATGATAAAAATTACAGACCTCTACATGCTTTGTAAGTAGGAAAACCTGCAAAATCGGCAGTGTATCAAATACTTGTTTTCCCCACTGTGTGTGTGTGTGTGTGTGTGTGTGTGTATATATATATATATATATATATAAAAATGAATTAAAAAGGAAAACTGAAAATATAATATAATAATATAATTAAATCTAATTTAAATCATTAATAAATACTATGTATAAATAATAATACACTTAAAAAGAACTATCAAATAAAAATCAAATAAAAAAGTAGTGTTAGTAGTTTTAGTTAGTTGTGAAAATAATAATGATTCAAAAACGTTCAGACTTTAATATGATTTTATTGAAAAAAAAGTGTACCAATGAAACAACCAAAAAAACTTCAGAAAAGTATTTTGTAGAGCAAAGCTCTTATGTACAGCATATTGCACTATATAACAAAACCTAGAACTTCCATACTGTATTAAAAACAGAAACAAAACCACCGTGAGGAGTGCAGAGTACAGTCCCAATGTTTACACACATGCTACATCTTCGCTGGGTCTCATTTCTCGGTGTACAGCGAGTGTGTGAGCCTCGAACGAATGAAACATATACATTACTTACAATAAATGGCTTTCTGAATGGGTTCATTTCAATGTAAATCATCAACTGTTGGATATACGAAGGCCCAGGCAGAATATCAACCTGATTGTGTGGTAAAATCTGGAGATGCAGATTCACTGAAGACTGACACAAGGAATGTTTTAAGATTAAAAGAGCCCTTGATCACAGTTTAGTAGAAAATTTCAAAAAATCTGCCTTCAAAAAGCCACCAATTTCAGTAAGAAAATCCGTTTTAGAAACCAAAACCAATGAGCCCCAACAATAGCAGACAATATCAACTTACAAAACAACAAAAAAACAACAACGACGATGGAGTGAAATACAGTTAAAGACACTGTTGGCTTCATCATGGGTTGATTTCAGACTAATACGGGCACCGTTGTGTGCTTGTTACCCTCTGAATCAAAAACATCGAAGACAAAAAAAATATTCCTGACATCTCAAGAACTTGAGAAGAGCGACTATAACACTGGGATACGAGAACCCTTGAGATTCAATCAAACACAAAGTACTTTCCAGTGCATGTAAAAAGAGAGAAACAGAGATAAAGCACTTCACAAGGTTAGTTTCATTAACATAAAAAACTGTGTACGTCTTCAAAACCTCCAGTTGTAATGGGATTCTGATTGAACGCAATGATTTCAGTTCAGATCTTTAGGATACTGGAACGATTGAACAAGGTTTTAGACCCTCAGAATTCATCATCAGTTTTTCCTCATTCATTTCATGACAAGATTGAGTAAAGCTCACGAGATGCATAACAAACATATCCAGGTCATATTTCACCCCAAAATCAGAAGCGGGTATTTTTTCAGAACTATACCTCAAACTGTGCTCAAGCTTCCAAAGTCTGCGATCAAAAGCATCTCAATATGAACTCTCACAAAGCCATCCGCTTTACAATCTTACTTTAAGACAACTATTGGCTCATTTGTGTTTGAATATAATTTCAGGCAATTTAAAAACATGCTTCATGTAAATTTAACTGGTTTTAAGTCAAAATATATTTGAAAAGTTAAGACTGTCATCAATTCTGACTGGAACGGTTAAAATTAAAATGGCGGTTATTGTAGTCAGCAACGACTCGTTAGACTCGCGTTCTGTCCGCTTTATATCAGACAGAGATAAAGTAGTGCGGTAATGGTACCTTTATGATTGAATTAGAACATTTATTTGAATGAATCTGCCCATCGAGAGAGAGAGAGAGAGAGAGAGAGAGAGAGAGATGTGTATTACCTGCGTCTGTCCAGCGTCTCTCAAGCAATGAAGTTGTGAGTTGAATCAAAAACAGCGACGCTACCACCTCCTTGCTGAGTAATATAATGCAGCGATTTAGTAGCAGAAAAGTTAATTTATTAATAAAAGTCGCGGGGTTGCGTTGACAAGACGTTTTTGTGCTTGTGAATGTTTCTGCGATCTTTGATCTCTGTGTGCACGCGCTTTAATGAAAACAGCGCAATGAGCGCATTAATATAGAATGGTGATTAAACTGACTGGAACTATCTGCGGTTTAAACGGTTTTATTGCACACCTTCCAGTTAATCAGAATGGAGCATTCAAGACAGACCGTGGTATAAAATATATTACAATTAATATATATATATATATATATATATATATAATTTATTTATATTCAAATGTAACTTTTTCTAGTCGATTTAGGAGGAAAAAATACAACCTGGACATGTTTTCGTGAGTTACATAATATAATATAATGCAAAATAATCTCTCGGGATTCTTCTGATTTCACTCGTGCTCAGTTCATCTGATGGCACTTTGTTGATTTGAACAAACAGAACAACAGTGACCAGATTTTTGGAGATTAAAATCATCCTAAACCTCCTTCAGCAACACAACAAACACAAGAAATGCACAACAAAACGTTAGTATCAAAGGATATAAAGAAAGGAATTGCACAGTGAAATGTATACAGTAGCAACGGGCCGATATACAACAAAATAAATATGAAAAAAAAATAAATAAGAAGTGGAGGAGTGCACATACTGTACGTGAGCGGCGGCTCGATGAGGCGGATGCGCGCGCGGCTCTGGCTCAGCGTTCACGATCTGCAGGAAACTCACGTTCACCTCACGCAACATTCGACATGCAGCCGCGGCCTCCGCCTCAAATCGCTTAAAAAAAGAGCCATCGAGAACTACACTGAGGGACTGTACCTGTACCCAACTAATGTACCAGCTACCTTTCTGAAAACCAGCACAGACCCACGGAAACGAGGAGAATCCCATATTCCACCTCAAAATCAGAAGAAACGTTAGACACCTTCAATAAAGAAGCTGAAGCCTGTTGGCCATACTTTGCATTGACATTGTTATTATTGTCATGACAATTGAATCGATTAGACACTCCAGCCTTTTTTAGAGCCGTGGCAGAAGTTAAATTTGCATTTAAGTTTATTACTGTCTGTATTGCACTGTAAAAACTTAAAAAAAGTAAGTGTTTGTGCTGCTGTAAAGATTTTAAGTTTACTCAACTCAAATATCCAAGTTGAGTAGTACAACTTCACATTTCAAGTTGACTAAAAGGTAGCACAAACACTGAATAAACATTATTTTTTTACAGTGTGTATAAAGCACTATAGAAATAAATAGACTTGACAATTGTTCTGTATTCAATTCAATACTGTATACTGTATTTCATTGATGAAAATAATTCAGATTTTTAATCATTAATTAAATTAAATAATCAATGTATTGCATTACTTCCCATCTTAAATAGCGAGAAAAAATAGAAAAAAAGCATAAAATAAATAAAAATTGTCAACTTACAATTGAACTTTATTTTAGTATTATTGAGACACTATTGTAGTTTTTATTAATATTTTGAATATTTTTATTTGCAACTTTCATTTTTAATTTTAGTTAAAGTTTTAGCAATTTTGTCGTGTGTTTTTGTCATTTTTAATAGTCGTTTAATCATTTTTATTTGAGTTTTAGTTATTTTAATACATCAAGTTAAACTACATTAAAATGTGAAACTTTGGCAATTAGCTGAAATAAAATAAGTTTTTTTTAGTGCTGTGAAATCAATGAATCGCATCTAACATAAACATTTTTGTTTATTATGTGTGTGCGTGTCTGTATGTGTATATATATATATATATAAATATAATAATATATATAACAATTAACTGTAAAAAAAAGTTTGTTTATTCAACTTGAAATGTGAAGTACTAAGTGACAACTTGGATATTTGAGTTGAGTAAACTTAAAATTGTAAGGTAGCACAAACACTTTTTTAAGTTGAAACATTTCTTTTGATTTTTGGGGTGAAAATATGAGCTGACTGTCACTGGATTTCAATATTTGACACGGTTTTGTTAAATGATGATGACTTTCATCGGTATTGTCTTCAAAAAGTAAAAAAAAACAAAAAAAAAAGTGTATGCTTTCCTTCATTTAATAATTCTGCCAACATCTCCGATTTTAAATGAACGAATTGCATGTTGGCGGGAAACCGAAAAAATTTTTTACGAAATATGTGTCACTCCTTCAAGATGAGCAAAAATAAAAAACACAGGACAGACAAATCAGGGAAAAAAACAGCATTGAATGCATCAGTGTCTTCAAACATAATAATTACAGTCTTCAGAAGAAGTTCTTCCTCACGTCTTTTACAAATAAAGTAGTGGTCCTATTTAAAAAAAAAGAAAGAAATTTACACCACCAAAACTGTACAGATCACCTGACAGGTATAAAAGTAGAAATAAAACAGGAAAATCGAAAAGCGCCAAGAGTCCTGAGAGGAGAAATAATGCAGTCGCTTCACAGATTTACACAGTATTGCTCGCAGGCCATGAAACTGATGGCCAGGATGAAGAGAACCACAGTTTAAGATGAATATATAAAACAAAATGACATATGAAGAGAGCCGACGACTACAATAAGGCTGAGGCTGATATGTTTGTTTGCTGTAAGTTAGTGTAAACACAGTCTAGGTCGTTCTGGTCATGTCGTAGGCACAGAAATGATCTTCAGTATGTGAAAACAGGTTTGTATCTGTTGGCCATCTTAAATTGAGTGGATTGAAGTACCTGAGTGAGTCTGAGACGTAAAGGCAACGCTTATACAATAAGGTCCCATTAGCGCATCGACTAACAATGAGCGATACATTAGTTGCACTTAGGCAATAATAATCACTATTCATAGTTAGTTAATGCTCTTTAAATAATAAAACAGACTAATGCTGTTAACAACTGAAAACTTATTGTAAAGTGTTATCGTTTATTCTAATATTTTCCAAAATTTGGTGAAGGCCTGATAAAACCGTATTGGTAACACTTTACAACAAGGTTTCATTTGTTAACATTAGTTAATACATGAACTAACAATTAACTGTAAATAAAATGTTGTTTATTCAACTTATAAAACTTGTGCTGCCTTAAAATTTAAGTTAAGTCAACTTGAAATGTGAAGTCGTACTAAGTGACAACTTGGATATTTGAGTTGAGTAAACTTTTTAAATTTTAAGGTAGCACAAACACTTTTTAAGTTGAAACATTTTTTGTACAGTTGTTTGTTCAACTTAACTTAAAATTTTAAGGTTGCACAGTTACTTTTTTAAGTTGAACAAACAACTGTAAAAAATGTTTCAACTTAAAAAGTAAGTGTTTGTGCTACCTTAAAATTTTAAGTTGTCAGCTCAAATACAAGTTGTCACTTAGTACAACTTCGCATTTCAAGTTGACAACTTAAAATGTTAAGGTTGCACACTTTTTTAAGTCAACTTGAAATGTGAAGTACTAAGTGACAACTTGTATTTGAGTTGACAACTTAAAATTTTAAGGTAGCACAAACACTTTTTAAGTTGAAACCATTTTTTTGTACAGTTGTTTGTTTAACTTAAAAAAGTAAGTGTGCTGCCTTAAAATTTTAGGTTAAGTCAACTTGAAATGTGAATTTGTACTAAGTGACAACTTGGAAATTTGAGTTGCTTTACTTAAAAGTTTTAAGGTAGCACAATTACTTTAAGTTGAACAAACCACTGTACAAAAAAATGTTTCAACTTAAAAAGTGTTTGTGCTACCTTAAAATTTTAAGTTTAGTCAAGTTGTACTAAGTGAGTTGATTAAACTAAGTTGAAACTTTTTTTTTTTTTTTACAGTGTAACAGCATTTATTAACCTTTGTTATTGTTCATATTAGTTCACAGTGCATTAACTAATGTTAACCTAAATGTTGAGATTAAAAGTATTGTTCATTGTTAGTTCATGTTAACTAATACAAATGAAACCTTACTGTAAAGTGTTACCACAATATTCTTGAACAGTTTCCCTCCCCGTAATCATACGCAGATGATGAGACATGATATTTTCTCTATCCATATTACTATGTTTGATGCTGTTGATTGTTGACTAGCTGGATGCCAATAACTCTGATGAAATGAAATCGAATTAAATGAAAAGACAATAACAGCAGTACATCAACTCATCATTGACTTCATCAAACCCTCTTGACAAACACAAGGACGTCTAAATCATATTCCTAAGTATTTAAAAACAGGAAGAACTATAAAAAATTCAACAATGATGTCATGAAAAAGTAAATGGAACATCAAAAAACCAAGAAAATTGAGGTGCAAAAAGCTTTGTTCTGAGGAACGGCCTCTTTGGAGATCTGTAAGTGATGTCCTGGGAGATTTCTGAAGGAAAAGCCCCATCCACCGTCCTCCGTATATCTTCATCCGTCCGCTCCGGCGGTGGCGTGGGACGGTAAGGCGTTCCCAAGACTCATGGAGGTCATTCAAATACACGTACGGAAGTGCAAAGAAACTTAAACACGGACAGCATACTGTACAAAATACCTCAACATGTCTATGAAAATATTCCTGTTAGAATCTCAAGAACATCATGGCATCTTCGTAGGGGGAAAAGAGGTTACCATACAAAAACCGTCCCCGTCCTGCGGAGGCGTCTTCTTTTCAGTCTTCGTTTTTCCCCCTCAAAACCCGTTTAAGATATCAGACAGTGCCGTTAAACGTCCCGCTCCGTGATGTGGACTGGGACACGGATGGCAGTTTGTTTGTGTTTCACCTGCGATCTGCCCTCCCGTCCTGAGCGTCGGCGTCTCTCCCGAACAGGAGCGTGTAAAACGCCTCCGCCACGCGCCTCCACAGGGGCTCCTGGTTCCTTTGGTTTCTGTGATGCTGCCAAGCACAAATAAAACAAACTAAATAAATCACACACGTCGAAGCAGAACGGCAGTAATGAGGAGGGTTGGGAATCAAAAAAATCGATTCCAATTCTGGAATCAGACACTTAAAGGGAACTTATTATTCTGCTTTTTACAAGATGTAATATAAATCTCAGGTGTCCTCAGAATGTGTGTGTAAAGTTTCAACTCAAAATACCCCACAGATCATGTTGTAAATGCCTATTTTTGAGTGGAAGGAAAAACATGTTTTCGTGCATGTATCTTTAAATGCAAATGGACTGCTGCTCTCCGCCCCCTTTTCCAGAAGAGGGCGGAGCCTGTACAGCTCGTGCCTCGGATACTCTGCTAAACTAAAACATCTGTTTGGTTTTGATGATCATTTCTATCATGCTCACGTGACATTGCAGTTCTTCATCATCATGAGAGTTTATGATCTGTATGCGTTTTAAAGAATATCAGTCTAAACTTCTGATATATGGTTTTCTGAGTGCACACATCCCGGGAGTATTAAACTAAGTTCTCTTTCACGTCTTATTGCGCTTAAACTGTCAAATACACACAAGGTTATGTCAAAAACACACACAGTTCACATAAACACAGTCGGGTATGTCTGTGAACGTAAAGAAATCGCATGTGTGTATTATATCTGTGTATTAAAGTGACATCAGCGTAAGATACAGTACCTACTGCTATATCTGCTGTTAATATGAATCAAACAGAAAAACAATCAATGCTCTGGCGAGGAGATAAACATGGCGGACTGTACAGCTCACTGAGGGCGGGGTCTATGTTAATAGGGCGGAGTCCGTCAGCAGTCGTGGGCGGGGCCTGTGCTAATAGGGAGGAGTCCGTCAGCAGTCGTGGGCGGGGCCTGTGCTAATAGGGCGGAGTCCGTCAGCAGTCGTGGGCGGGGCCTATGCTAATAGAGAGCTAATAGGGGTCTATGTTAATAGGGCGGAGTCTGTCAGCAGTCGTGGGTGGGGCCTATGCTAATAGGGCGGAGTCTGTCAGCAGTCGTGGGCGGGGCCTGTGCTAATAGGGCGGAGTCTGTCAGCAGTCGTGGGCAGGGCCTAATCATATGCGACGTCCCATTGCATAGAAACTGCAAATGGCTTATTCTGAGAGACTGAATATGATTTATGGGGATTAAAATAATAGGAGTGGATGGATTTTATCATTATATGTTGGTTGTGTACACACACTGCCGACACACATTTATGTTCAAACACCAAGTAAAAGTGAATTTTGCATAATAGATGCCCTTTAAGGTCAGGAATCGGAGACTTGTTATAAAATTAAAATTTTGCTTATCGATTCCTATGTGGTTTTAAACCATTCAAGCACAAGAAGACGCGAAAGAGAATTATATAGTGCACGAATACTGAATTGAGTTCTCTTTATTGCACTTGAATGGACAAATACGCACAAAATTATTTCAAAATATTCTCGTAAACACCGTCGGTTATGTGAATGTAAACAGTTATGTGAACAGCGTGTGTATCAGGATATTGGATCCGTGCATTCGCTCTTAAAGTGACAGCAGCCTAATATTCCTCAGTGTCATCAATGTGAATCAAACAACAAAAGACAAAGAGAATACCATTCACTGATCTTGACTGAATAACTTGTGTAACTTTAATAAGGATTAATTTATAAAAAAGACAACTATGCAGTGTTATTTTACATTTGATTTCAATTTCTGTTCAGTTGCATTTATTTGTGCTAATTTGCTTATTTGTTCTTATTGACTGTATACTTGTCTTTAATAATGTTTGAAATGTATATTAGTTAGTCTAGTTTATTAGTTAGTTGTTCTTTAGGCTGCTGATTTTTGTTCATGGTAAATTGTTCAGCTGCAACACAATGTTTTGCAAAAAGACAGAATAAATATGTTTAATATCCATGTTTGAATTTTTTGCCATATTGAGATCGAAACTGGGAATTGATAAGCAGAATCGGAATTGGAATCGCTAAAATAAAAAGTTATTATAGACTTATTATATATATATAATGGACTATAAAATATATAAACACATATTTTAAATATATTTCAAATTATGCAAAATGACTAAAATAAATTAAAAATAAATAAATAAAATAATAAATTGCTAATATGTATTTTAAATATATACACACACACACACACACACACACATACACACATATATATATATGCTCTTTACAACATATTTAGAATGCATTTAAAATATATTTTGTTCAGAATTTATTTGAACCCTATTGTTGTATGAGGCAATCCATTGAAATATCATCACTCATATCACACATCTTGTGACATTGACGTAATATGGGTAAACAGCTGAGCGTGAGGAGGACGCAGTGATGTGATAGGTGGGTAAACACAGTGAAACCTAGACACAGGGAAACACTGGCAATATTTCCACAACAAACGCTGTCTGCTCCTGATACAAGAACGAGAGCCGTCACCTTCACATACGGAAGATCAGACACATTACAGCAAACGCATGCTCACACAGTCCCAGAGTCCAATATGAACACTATAAATTACAATAAAATTGAGCTGTGGTGAGTAAATATGCCAATGGCTAGTCAGTTTATTAGGAACTGGAACATATTAAGGTTACACTGAATTTGAGAAAGACGCTGCTTCATATTGAGATACTGAAAACTGTAACTACTATGCAAGTAAAAACAGCTAAATAATTTTATTTTCAAGGACAAAAAAAAAAAATTAATAATACAAATAAATGTAAAATACAGTTTCAAGGACAATACGATAATACTATGCAAGCAAAAACACCTAAATAATTATATTTTCATGGAGAAATAAAAATAAAAAAAACTAAATAAATTATAATAAATATAATAAATTATAAATTATAAGAAAATTAATAATAAAAATAATGCAAAATACTGTTTCAAGGACAATAAAAATAATAATAATAATAATAATAATATACAAGTAAAAACAGCTAAATAATTCGATTTTCATGGACCAAAAAGAAATCCAAAAACATAATGCAAAATATAGTTAAGGACAATAATAATAATAATAATAATAATAATAATAATAATAATAACAACATGCAAGTAAAAACAGCTATATAATGATTTTTCATGGAGATTTTTTTAAAGAAAATAAATAATAAATTATAATAAATAGTATATTATTTTTTAATAAAAAATAATAATAAAAAAAAATTAATACAAAATAATGCAAAAAAATAGTTAAGGACAATAATAATAATAATAATAATAATAATACTATGCAAATAAAAACAGCTAAATAATTATATTTTCATGGAGAAAAAAATATTATTATTATTAATAATATATAAAACAGTATAAAAACAGGCTTTATAGAGTAAATATGTAAATGACCAGCAACTTCATTAAGATCAGCGACATAATGAGGTTTAAACTGAATTAGAAAACAGATCTTCATGATGTTTCCTTGCGTTTTTCAGAAAGGTGCAATTTCAGTTTTAGTGACGCAAAAGAGCTAAATAATTATATTCACATTAATTATATGTACAAAAACAATAAATAATAATGCAAAATGCAGATTCCGGCACAATAAGTCATATTTTTGCAGGCAGGTGTAATATGCGAGAAGGTGAATCTGACAGAAACTGAAACTGAACACATTTCTCATGATGTCATCAGACACACTCGTAATAAAGATGATAGATGGGCGACTCTCACGCTCTCGCGTCGATCTTCCTGGCACTGAGGAGAATTGGATTTGGGAAGATTAAGCGGATACTACTACCACTGTCATTGAGGGAGGGAAGATAAGATAATTTCACTAAATAGGATTACGGTGCTCTTGAGGCAGGGTGGAGACACACACACACACACACACACACATCTGTATTTCGCTGGCTCAGCTCTCTTGAGAGAGACGAAATCCAGTCCAACAGCCCGGCACTGATAACACATCTGTTGCTTTCACAGACAAGTCATAAAGTACGAGCCGAAGTCTTCCCCGTAACTCACGCCTCTAAAGCTGTCAGACGCATTACAAATAACAACACTCACATGCACTTTCAGAGCTGTAAAACACACACTACCCGTCAAAGAAACAGTCGGAAGAAAAACATTGTATGCAATGCGACTCCAATTACTTTAAAATTAAATGCTTTTAAATATGAAACAGCCAGTAGGTGATGGCAAATCTTAACGAGTGAGTCATTGAATCGTTCAGTAAAATGATTCGTTCAAAACGGCTGATTCATCCAGGGACAAAGCATGTGGTTGTCTTTAGGAGTGAGTCGTTGAATCATTCATTAGACCAGTTTGTTCAAAAACACGGATTCATTCAGTAGCAAAACATCACTGTGTCACGCAATGGCTCTACTGTGGATTTGTTTGGAACTATTTGTTGGCAAAATCGAGCAACATCAATATTGTGTGTCTAAAATGTAAGTCACCTAAAATTTGGCTTGATTATCCACATTTTCAGAATCCGACTCGGGCTCGAACTGATAATTCGACGACATTATTAACTGTGCGTTTACATTTGCTTGGAAGCTCTTTGGCCAATCACAACACACTGGTTCAGCTGGCCAATCACAACACACTGGTTCAGCTGGCCAATCACAAAGCACTGGGTCAGCTGGCCAATCACAAAGCACTGGGTCAGCTGGCCAATAACAAAGCACTGGGTCAGCTGGCCAATCACAAAGCACTGGGTCAGCTGGCCAATCACAACGCACTGGTCCAGCAATCACAACGCACTGGGTCAGCTAGCCAATCACAACGCACTGGTTCAGCTGGCCAATCACAACGCACTGGTTCAGCTGGCCAATCACAAAGCACTGGGTCAGCTGGCCAATCACAAAGCACTGGGTCAGCTGGCCAATCACAACGCACTGGTCCAGCAATCACAACGCACTGGGTCAGCTAGCCAATCACAACGCACTGGGTCAGCTAGCCAATCACAACGCACTGGTTCAGCTGGCCAATCACAACGCACTGGTTCAGCTGTCCAATCACAAAGCACTGGGTCAGCTGGCCAATCACAAAGCACTGGGTCAGCTGGCCAATAACAAAGCACTGGGTCAGCTGGCCAATCACAAAGCACTGGGTCAGCTGGCCAATCACAACGCACTGGTCCAGCAATCACAACGCACTGGGTCAGCTAGCCAATCACAACGCACTGGGTCAGCTGGCCAATCACAACGCACTGGTTCAGCTGGCCAATCACAGCTCTCAGAGCTTTTCAGACAGACTGGGAATAGAGGAGCTGCAATAATGTACAGTATGTGAAAAATCATGCGTTTTTTGAGCATTAAACCATGTTAAATTATTCTATTACACCAAATAAACAATATAATGAACTAGCATCATATGACCCCTTAAAAAATGCTATTTAATTTTTTATACTTCAAAATTTCTCATAAAAATGTTATATCTTTGTAATTGTGTGAAATTGGTAATTTCTGAGTAAAAACTTGTTTTTACAGCAATACTGTATTCAGATCAGGGTTATTATAGTTAACTAAAACTAAAACCATAAAAAAAAAAATCATTTTCATTTGAGTTACTAAAACAACTAAAACTGAAACAAAAATGAATAAAAACTATATAGACATTTTTCATTTTAATTTGATGTACTAAAATAACTAAAAATAAAACTGACAAAATTAATAAAAACTACAGACATATATGTTTCATTTTCATTTGATGTACTAAAATAAACTAAAACTGACATAAGTTTAAAAATTATTTAAAAATATTAAAAATGACAAAAAAAAAAATTACTAAAACTTTAACTAAAATGTAAATGAAAACAGAAAATATAAAAATAAAAACTGATTCAAAACAATAATAAAAACTATAATAGTATCGCAATACTAAAACACAGATCCAGATGTTTATACACTGGAGAGATTGGTGTAGGATTTACTTTGAAACAATTTTCATTGCTAGTAAATTTCACAAATAATTAAGTGACACACTAAATTAAGTGTGAAATTTTGAAGTAGAAAGAATAGAATAGCATTTTCTTGTAAAATATACTCCAGTTATCTTTGTTTTATTCTTTTTCAGTGCAGAATGAAGTCCAGTATATGAAGATCTCTTTGTGGCACATTGCAGCTCGTTGCATAAGCCCGAGACCCGCCTCGCTTTGCCCTCGAAGACCAATTTACAATCCGGCGAAGAAGCAGAAACCGCCGTAAGGTCGTCAGGAGCTTCACACGGACCTCAGAAAACACACTTACTCTCGTTTCAAAAGTGTAGCTCAAGGATATTCAGGCAGAGAAGAATAACAACATCTTGACCTTAAAACTAATAAGGAAAACCCAGCCGGTTTTATGACTAACCATTAGCACTCAATAAACTTCCCTAATCTAATCATATTTAGTCTTCTAGGGCAAGCATCGTCATTACTAATGCTCATTTTAGGGTTTTCTCAAATCAAATCACCAACATTTCTGAACACAACAGGATATCCAACACACATTCGTACAGGGTTGTGTGTTCAGTGTGAACACTCGCGTGCGTGTGGCGCTCGCTCTCACAGCGAACTCTCTGAATTGAGTCAGAGGCTATATTTAGCCTGAGATAAAGAATAGAGGAGTTTAACCAGACACACACACACATGCGGTTATAGTGTCGTCACTCCAGTGTGTTTATCAGCTCTGCGTGCCGTCGGCCAATCAGCAGCAGAAATCCCCAGAGCCGAGGCTTATCTGTGTGCTGGGTGACAGACAAACTGAGCTCACAGCGGCTGGAGTCCACACTACTAAAGTATAACTGTAATAAACTCAGCCTGAGGACTCGTTAAGAGGGATTCTCAGTAGAAGCAAATCAGTACATGTGCATTAATATGAAGATTATGAGTGAAGTCATGCTGAGGACATTACAAAACCAAATATACATTGTTTAAATGCTCTCTTTTACAGTAAAGCATTGTGACAGTAACAGTATATTAGTTTATATACATATATATATATATTTATATATACACACCGATCAGGCATAACATTATGACCTAATATTGTGTTGGTCCCGCTTTTGCTGCCAAAACAGCCCTGACCCATCGAGGCATGGACTCCACTAGACCTCTGAAGGTGTGCTGTGGTATCTGGCATCAAGATGTTAGCAGCAGATCCTTTAAGTCCTGTAAATTGCGAGGTGGGGCCTCCATGGATCGGACTTGTTTGTTCAGCACATCCCACAGATGCTCGATTGGATTGAGATCTGGGGAATTTGGAGGCCAAGTCAACACCTCAAACTCGTTGTTGTGCTCCTCAAACCATTCCTGAACCATTTGTGCTTTGTGGCATTATCCTGCTGAAAGAGCCACAGCCACCAGGGAATACCGTTTCCATGAAAGGGTATACATGGTCTGCAACAATGCTTAGGTAGGTGGTACGTGTCATTGCTCCGTGGTCCAGTTCTGATGCTCACGTGCCACTGTTGGTGCTTTCGGCAGTGGACAGGGGTCAGCATGGGCACCCTGACTGGTCTGCGGCTATGCCGCCCCATACGCAACAAACTGCGATGCACTGTGTATTCTGACACCTTTCTATCAGAACCAGCATTAACTTCTTGAGCAATTTGAGCTACAGTAGCTCGTCTGTTTGATCGGACCACACGGGCCAGCCTTCGCTCCCCACGTGCATCAATGAGCCTTGGCCGCCCATGACCCTGTCTCCGGTTCTCCACTGTTCCTTCCTTGGAGCACTTTTGATAGATACTGACCACTGCAGACCGGGAACAGCCCACAAGAGCTGCAGTTTTGGAGGTCTCACATGTATGTATGTATGTATGTATATATATATATATATATATATATATATATATATATATACACTCACCTAAAGGATTATTAGGAACACCTGTTCAATTTCTCATTAATGCAATTATCTAATTAACCAATCACATGGCAGTTGCTTCAATGCATTTAGGGGTGTGGTCCTGGTCAAGACAATCTCCTGAACTCCAAACTGAATGTCAGAATGGGAAAGAAAGGTGATTTAAGCAATTTTGAGCGTGGCATGGTTGTTGGTGCCAGACGGGCCGGTCTGAGTATTTCACAATCTGCTCAGTTACTGGGATTTTCACGCACAACCATTTCTAGAGTTTACAAAGAATGGTGTGAAAAGGGAAAAACATCCAGTATGCGGCAGTCCTGTGGGTGAAAATGCCTTGTTGATGCTAGAGGTCAGAGGAGAATGGGCCGACTGATTCAAGCTGATAGAAGAGCAACTTTGACTGAAATAACCACTCGTTACAACCGAGGTATGCAGCAAAGCATTTGTGAAGCCACAACACGCACAACCTTGAGGCGGATGGGCTACAACAGCAGAAGACCCCACCGGGTACCACTCATCTCCACTACAAATAGGAAAAAGAGGCTACAATTTGCACGAGCTCACCAAAATTGGACAGTTGAAGACTGGAAAAATGTTGCCTGGTCTGATGAGTCTCGATTTCTGTTGAGACATTCAGATGGTAGAGTCAGAATTTGGCGTAAACAGAATGAGAACATGGATCCATCATGCCTTGTTACCACTGTGCAGGCTGGTGGTGGTGGTGTAATGGTGTGGGGGATGTTTTCTTGGCACACTTTAGGCCCCTTAGTGCCAATTGGGCATCGTTTAAATGCCACGGCCTACCTGAGCATTGTTTCTGACCATGTCCATCCCTTTATGACCACCATGTACCCATCCTCTGATGGCTACTTCCAGCAGGATAATGCACCATGTCACAAAGCTCGAATCATTTCAAATTGGTTTCTTGAACATGACAATGAGTTTACTGTACTAAAATGGCCCCCACAGTCACCAGATCTCAACCCAATAGAGCTTCTTTGGGATGTGGTGGAACGGGAGCTTCGTGCCCTGGATGTGCATCCCACAAATCTCCATCAACTGCAAGATGCTATCCTATCAATATGGGCCAACATTTCTAAAGAATGCTTTCAGCACCTTGTTGAATCAATGCCACGTAGAATTAAGGCAGTTCTGAAGGCGAAAGGGGGTCAAACACAGTATTAGTATGGTGTTCCTAATAATCCTTTAGGTGAGTGTATATATATATATAAAAAACCAAATATACAAATAAACGAATATATATATAATTTAAAACAAAAAAAAATTGTATATAGTTTTAAATTTTTTTATATATATATATATATACACATACATACATACACACATACATACACACAATTAGATATTTATTATATATTTTATAATTTTAAAACTATATTGTATTATTTTTATATTTAATATTTTATATATATTTATTGACAATATATAATATATACAATAATTTGTATTTTATTTATATAAAATTTTATACAATATGTGTGTAAATATATATATATATATATATATATATACACAATTTTATATCTATAATTAAAATGAAACTTAGAGAGAACAGTGTTTGCATGCATATTAGCCACCATAACTAACCATTTTACACCAACAAAATGTAAAAACACTGATGAAGTTTCAGAATAAAGAGTGTATAATGTTCCTCTTGCACTTCTGCATGCGTTGCAGGAAAAGCGTCTCTTGAGGATTTCAGTAGGTATTGTTTGAGTGTTTCTGTGAGGGGTTGAGTGAGCGACGGACCAGCGTCTCACAGGAAAACACTTATCAAAACACATCCCCTTTTCTCCGGAGCGGGTGAACGCGGCATTTCTGGTAAACACGCGTGTATCTGTGCAGCGCTGCATAAACACACACACACACACATCTTCATGAGCCCCTCTGACACTGACGGGTTTTATCTTTCGTGACAATAAGGAGGAAGCGAGGTTTAACACACACACACACACACACACACACACACACACACACACACACACACACGAGAACCTGTTGAACTGAAAACATTTTACACTGTCATAATCTATCTGTCTAATAAGCCAGGCATTGCATTATGAATATTGTTGGCATATTGTTGATAATTTGCTTTTTGGATGAAAGCGTCTGCTAAAATGCATATATGTACAAATACAACAACTGATGCAAAAGATATGTTTACATGTGCGATTAAATCAGAATACACCACATTTTACTACGACTATGGGTCAGCTCGACCCCCTCCCGTCCGCCTGTCTCTCTGTCGGGCCCCCGAGGGCCTCAGAGCTGTCGAGAGTGAGCAGTGATTTATCTGTCAGCTCCTATCGCAGCCGGTGAAGGCTCTTCATCACACGCCGTGGGCTCTCGCGCGGCTGCAGACGGACACGCCGGGATTCTGCAGGATCTGCACCGCGGCTTCAATTGCCCAAACTGCGACAGCGATGAAAGCGAGGCCACAGCCGAGACATGTTTCGAGCTCTGAGTGCTGATGACAAGCTCTAAACTTGAGTGAAACAACCTTTGAAGAAACATCTCAGACTGTCTCAGTGTTACACTTACAGGCTCCTGTTACACTTTTTTACTTTCCTTACGTTCCTGCAGCTCTGAGTTCTTCTCTCTATCAGTGTCAGTGTTTCTGAACTCCCTGAAATGCCTCCATTGTAGTCTTGAGTTTCTTCCGGGAACCAACTCGTCACAATATTCCTCATTTAAATAATTCATACGGAGAATAAAGGGGCGTGGCCTGGTTGAGTTAGTTAGTAGTGTGTTGAAAATGGTGGTTATGGTAAGGGGCGGGACATTTCCCAAACACGCTGAAAGCACTTGACCAATCAGAGCACTGTGCTTTTCAAGAGGAGGGGCTTCATAGAGACAGGGACTAAACAGAGCGTTACTGGCAGACTGGGAAGAGAGGAGCCGCAACAATGGAGAATATGGGGAAATAAACAAAATTATTTGCTTTTTGAACATCTATTGGTGACAATTATGGTGAAACAATTAGAAAACAGCTGTTTTAACTTGTAATAATATTTCAGTGTTTTTACTGTATATTTGATCATATAAATGCAGCTTTGATGAGCAGAAGAGACTTTCAAAAACATTACAAAATGTTTTTTAATCTTTTTCTCGTTTACATATACAAATACACTCACTCACTCACTCATACACTCTCACACACACACACTCTGTCTCTCACTCACTCACACACATACACACTCTCACAGACTCACACACAAACACAGAGACGCACAAACACACAGAGACGCACACACACACACACACACACACACACAGACTCATACACTCACACACACTCATACATTCACACACACTCTCTCTCACACACACTCTCTCACACACACACTCACCTACAAAGAAACACAGAGACTCACACTCACACACACACACACTCTCTCTCACAGACTCACACACACTCACATACAAACACAGAGACGCACACACACTCACACTCACACTCTCACACAAACGCACACACACACACACACACACAAAAACACTCTCACACTCACACAAACACACACTCACAGTTCCAAAATAGTTTCAGCTAATTAAAAAACTAACTACTTAACCCAATACTTGCTTTAAATGCTTTAAATCCATGCCTTGAGGATTCATCGCCTCACCAGCGTTTGGAACAGAACTGTGTTGTAACTTTTTCAACACACAAAGCAGCGTCACTGAATCACACAGCTTTAAAATAACATAATTAGCAACAGAAAAACCTAAAAACATCCCGGAGCGTCTCCAACTCTAAAGGCTGAACACCAGCGAGAGGAGAAAGACGAAGACAGGGAGAGAGAATAAGAGATAATGAGTAAGAGAACAGCCTGTGGTGTTTCACCTGCCCTGATAATGAAGATGAAGTTACACAATCGATCCACGCGCAGCGGGAGGAGATTCACACACTCAAACCACACTAACATCTCATGATCAGTCATCAACTACTGCATACACAGCCAAACTCTTCATAACACCAAACTCATCGTCATCGAGATCCATGCAAAACAGGTCAAAAAATACAAATAAATCGTCACTGGACCTCCGATACAGTGTCATTTTTGTATCACTGATACTATTATAGTTTTTATTAATAATTTGAATTAGTTTTCAGTTTTATAATTCTCCGTTTTTATCTTAAATTTGGTTAAAGTTTTAGTGATTTATTTAATTTTTTTCAGTTTTAATTAAGTACATTTATTTTAAGCTAAATGAAAATAAGATATGTTGTCTTGCCAACTAGCTGAAATAAAATAAGAACTGTCCCTTTAAATGCTGCAAGTTCACACGAGCATCACATCAACTATCAATATCACCCACTGACTAACTAACCACAAACAAACACAATACTGACGGCCTTTATCCTTAACACTGCATCTAATGCATTTATCTAGCACCAAATAACACCTAGACCTCATTTCCCACAATGCAACCATCCTTCCCTATGCTCAAGCAATCAAACAAAGGCAATATCTCCAGTACGAGAATGAGGAGAGCTGCATCTGACGTGTTAATGGAGATGTGGGGCAGAAATAGTGTCATATTATCACTGCTGGCAGCAGACTGACTATCAGCGTGTGTGTGTGTATGAGAGTGTGTGTCAGCGTTCACCCCCGCGGCTTCACAAGCCTCTTATTTGCCTGTCTCCTGCGGGTGCTTCTGACGCCGGGTACGTCTCGCTGGAGTCTCCCTAACCACCGCTGCTCCCCGGGGCTCCCGCACCAGCATGTTTACCTAGTTAGGCCACTTCTGTTTAAGACTTCTGTGTGTGTGTTTGTGTGCGAGTGAGATGTAGAAAGTGGGAAAGAGTATTTTAAAGGCTCCTAATGTTGTTTTGGAGTCTCCTAAAACAGGTTCACATGCATCCAAGGTCAAAAAACACTTTATTTGTCTCATAATATCCACTGCAGCATCAGCTCTTTTCTCTCAGTGTCTGAAACGCTTCGTTTAAGGATTCAGTCTCTCTAAACCCCGCCCCTCTGAGAGCTGCTCTGCTGTGATTGGTCAGACATCCCAGTCTGCTGTGATTGGTCAGAAACCAAACGACCATTAGCATATCTACACATGCACACAAACCAGGGTTATTTTTGTTACCTAAAACTAAAACTATTAAAAAAAAAATGTTGTTAAATTAAATAAAGCTTAGATAAAATAAAATATAAATATTAGACAAGAAACTTAAACTAAATGAAAAATAGAAATGCTGCCTTGGTAAGTTAAAGCACTAAAATTAGTAACTGAAAATAAATACAAAATAAAGCTGAACTAAAAATAAATATTAAAACCTAAATATTAATATAAAAAACACCAAAACTAGTAAAAATGACAAAAGCACATAACAAAATTACTAAAATTGTGAAAATTTGAAAATCATTACTTATTGAAAACGGAAAATAATATACAAATAAAAGCTCATTCAAAATGGTAATAAATTATAACTGTATATAAATATTACTAAAATAACACTGACACAAACCAGGGTATTTATAGTTAAATATAATGAAATAAAAATTAATAAAAAAGAATGGATAGATGTATTAAAAAAATACAAAAAAACACAACAAAATGACTAAAACTTTAACTAAAATTAAAATGAAAATATAAAATAAAAGCAAGATATTAATAAAAATTAGCTGACACAAACTAGGGTTATTATAGATAACTAAAAATAAAACCGAAATAAAAATACATAAATCTGCATTAAAAAAAAAAAAAAAAAAAAAAAAAAAACACAACAAAATTAAACTAAAATTAAAATGAAAAATGTACAAATAAAAGCTAATTCAAACTGTTAATAAAAACTATAATAGTATATAAATAATACTAAAATAACACTGACACAAACCAGGATTATTATAGTTAACTAAAACTGAAATAAAAAACAATAAAAACTGCATAGACATATTAAAAAAAAAAAAATATATATATATATATATATATATATATATATATATATATATATATAACTAAAAAAAAACACAACAAAATTACTAAACTAAAACAAACTAAAATTAAAATGAAATATGAAAATATAAAAAAGCTAATTAAAAATATTAATAAAAAAGTATGAATAACAAAATGACTAAAACTTTAACTAAAATTAAAATGAAAATATAAAATAAAAGCTCATTCAAAATATTAATAAAAATGTATAAATAAATAACACTAAAATAACTGACACAAACCAGGGTTATTATAGTTAACTAAAATTGAAATAAAAATTAATGAAAAACAGCATAGATATATTTATTAAAAATATATATAAACAACAAAATTACTAAAACATTAACTAAAATTAAAAATATAAAATTAAAAATATTAATAATGGTCTCTCAATGATACTATGATAAACACACACTGCAGTGTTATGGATACTCACAGGAGGAAACAAGTGCAGTAAACAGGAAAAGAGGGGTTGCCCTAGTTAACTCGTGTCTTTGGGGTCACACAACTAGACTACAGTCAGGAAACAGTCCGGCCAAAACAAACATGGCACAAGGAAAGGGCTTTTGTGTAAATGAGCACTGAAGCGAGACATAATGCCATAGTCCCACGTGAGCCTCCCTACTGTACTCTTTCATTGTGCTCGAAAAACACCATGACTTTATTTTGACCTCACAGGATCTCGTAATCTGACTGCAGACTCACCATCATGTGTTCCTGGTAGAACTGATCTCCGATCAGCTGGAGCTTCTGCCCGATGAGGGTTTCGACGCTGTGCACAGGCCGCGGCGCGGGCGGATCCATCGCCTGCACGTTCTCCCGTCGCACCACGTCTGGAGGCTGAGAGCGGCTGGGCGGCGCTAGCAGTAGCAATCCTGCGTTACCTGTTCAGAGAAAACCAGTGTAATATACAGTCTGGATGACATGAGGCACAAAGACACAAACAAGTCATGACGAGGGTGGGGCAACCTGTCACTCACATGAGATCCACCAATAGCAAACCACAACCATTCAATCAATTCCTCACAGACAAAATCAAGCCCCGCCCTACATTTGTTCTTGTTTGAGAAGCGTTTCACTCGGATATATGGCACAATAGAGAATAAAAGACCAGCGTAACATCCCTTTCAGGTGATTTTAAATGTGAAATGTGTAATTTCTGAACCTCTAGTGGCACCAAATGGAATTGCAAAAATGATGGCTGTTTTCAAACAGGTTTTCCACACACTTGAGTCGCTGGTCCGAAATCACACACTCTTGAGTAGGTACTTATTTTGAATAAGTAATTACTTCACGATCGCTAAAAAGTATGTTCTATATAGTATGAGTGTGTGTAGTACAACATCCGCCATGATGTAATTATCATGTGACCTACCAGCGGCCATTCACAAATCCTCTACCGTGGCCTCATGGGATAGTAAAGTGTCCATCGTATGCACACTTCAGAATCTCAGAGGAAGTAGTAGGTCATACTACTTCGACATCTCTGATGACGAGGGCAGGGCAACCTGTCACTCACATGACATCCACCAATAGCAAACCACAATCATCCAATCAATTTCCCACAGACAAAATCAAGCCCCGCCCTACATTTGTTCTTGTTTGAGAAGCGCTTCACTTGGATATACGACACAATAGGGAAGAAAAGACCAGCGCAACTTCCCTTTCATGTGATTTTAAATGTGAAATGTGTAATTTCTGAACCTCTAGTGGCACCAAATGGAATTGCAAAATGATGGCTGTTTTCAAACAGGTTTTCCAAAAACTCGAGTCGCTCAAATAGAGGCTGCGTCCGAAATCACACACTCTCTTGAGTGTGCACTTATTTTGAGTAAGTAATTACTTCACAACCACTAAAAAGTATGTTCTATATAGTATAAGTGTGTGTAGTATGGATCTAATCCAGACGTACAACATCCGCCATGATGTCATTACCATGTGACCTACTAGTAAAGGATAGTAGGATAGTAGGATAGTAAAGGATAGTAAAGTGTCCATCATATGCACACTTCAGAATCTCAGAGGAAGAAGTAGGTCATCCGGGTGCTTTTTGCCTACTCTGTGAATTCAGACTACGTTTGTCACATACTGTTTTTCGCCTACTATATAGTAGGGAGGTATGCGATTTCGGATGCAGCCGAACAGGTCAATGTTATGAAAGTGTCACAGTTAGTGATACACCAAAATATACTTTTAAAATAAAGAAACAGCAACAAAAAAAAAAGCATTTTTGGTTGTTTGGAAGGTCGAAAACATTTAATGTTTAATTAGTGCTTCTCCGATGGCATGTTTTGACTGTGTCAAAACATAAACATGGATAAGCTACAAAGTCAGCTGTGTGTGTGAACGCTAGCACACAGTTGACAATACTGATTTCACTGGTTTGAGCTGTGCAGGGCGAACCGTTTATCAGCTCGGCGCAATAATAGACAGCGATCTCGAGCTCAGAACAGTTTTACTCGCGGGTCGATCTCGATCACGTGACGTAACTACACAGCACTGAGAGATCTAGTGAGAAAGCGTTTGAATTCACCACAGAAGTAATAACAGCGCAGAATTCTCTGTTATAAACCATATCAGATTCAGATCAAATAGCACTGACGTGGAAACCAGGAGAAATGTGAGAAAAGTTAAAGAAGGCTTTTCAATCCACAAATCACCAACATTCACCATGGATTTAATGCAGTAACTCTAACTGTAACCATGGTATTGTGGCAGAAATAGTCGAGTGTTTTTGCATTACTCGTCTCAGGGTTTATACAACCTTCTGAGAGTGAGACTCAAGCACTTTTAAAAGCTTTTCCCACTTCAAAGCTCTAAATATTATCCAATTTTATAATATTAATGTGATAATTTGTAAAACTAAAAGCTCAAAGATGTAGAAAAACTTTGCAGCAAACAAACACTTTTATTTAAAAAAGACGCGAAATTACCAGTATAACCAGTAGATGGCAGCAGAGGAGCACTTATTGACTTATTAACCATTTCCACTCTCTAATATATGGAAAAAAGCAGGAAAAGTCACAAAGACTCATGAAAAACAAACACTTTTCTTCAAATTGTGACTGAATTACACAAAGTGAGTAAAGAGCGCTCCTTTTATATCCAGTTTAGTATGATACTATAGCAGATTTTCCCTATAAAAATGAGGTTTTTGCACGTTGTTGTTAATAAAAGTTAATTTTATCTGAATCTTAACTCAAGCTCAGTGCTGTACTGTCAAGTTTCCAATAAACAAACATGTAATATTATTATTAACTGCACTTATTATTGCAAAACAGTAGTTTTTTTTATTATTATTAAATTAACTGTATGATTAAAAATCCCCTCAGCGCTACCAAAGCACTAGTCTGGAGCCCTGTCTCAGCTCTCACATTCTGTTTTATTAGAAATTCAATCAATAAATGTGTTTGTGTCTCTTTAATGAACCGACAATCTCTTCCTCTTCACTAGTTACAGCAGCAAATAAACATGAATGAACATCAGAAGGAATATTGAAAACTGACTGAAATGAATCATGTCTCATGTAATTCATCAATCAGTGCTTCAAAGACGTCAATAAAACAGCTTATTGACACGTAACATCACATTTAAAGCCATTCAGTGACCATAAACTCGATGGTTAGCTAGAAAAATGACACATTTTGATACATATACGCACTATATTACATATTCAATCATTATAGTTTTACTTAACCTGATGTCTTCATTGTTCAACACTACAGTCAATGTTGATGATGAACAAGTGAGTGTTATTGAGTGTGCGCAACCCTGATGAACAGATTAGCTTGTTTAGAACACAAGCCTATATAATGCTGTGTATCACGACAACAGCTGGAAGAAAAGAGCCCTGAGGTCAAGTTTGGTTTTGTGCTTTCATCATGTTAAGGTGTTAAAAGTATCTTTCGACTATAAGATGCTTCAAGTGCTAAAAAACCAAAGACGTTTAAAAATAAACACGAGAGAGAAAAGGCCTTTGTGGTCTGAAAGCGATGAGTCATGAAGTTGTGACGCTCACAGAAGTCAAACAGGAAGTTCTGTTTGGAGCCGAATAAAAAAACAAAGTGCTTTTTGAAGACGTGTGTTGACGGCGGCACGCATCGTCCAGCTGGGATAGAGCGCGACTGCAGAAAAATCACATTCATTTTCTCCAAAAAGAAATGTTTTTTGCTATAACTCAAACCTTCTGATAAGTGACAATATATGCCACAGTCAGCTTTAGAATTATATGATAATCAGCTGATTGATTCCCTGGGAACTGAACCCATGTCTTAGCATCATGCTTTGCTGAGATGATCAAATAAGAAGCACGAGCGTCAGAGCTCACTGGCGTCATTTGCATTGCAAAGCGACTGTGTATGAACGCAGGTAATAAAGCTGCTGAAGTCAGGAACATGTGACGGCGAGAGAGAGAGAGACAGACGCCTATCCCAAGGCGGTCGGTGGCTCACCGTAGAGAAAGCGTCTGGGCTCGTCGTGCACTCGGCAGGGCAGCATGCCGTTGGGCGATACAGGGGGACGC
>CM077177.1:41368753-41386253 GCA_039654105.1 Coreius guichenoti | reverse complement strand
GTTTTGACATCATAGAAGTCCAAAACCTACTGAGCTCCCTACCTAGACAGCAGCAGTTTTGACATCATAGAAGACCAAAACCTAATGAGCTCCCTACCTAGACAGCAGCAGTTTTGACATCATAGAAGTCCAAAACCTACTGAGCTCCCTACCTAGACAGCAGCAGTTTTGACATCATAGAAGTCCAAAACCTAGTGAGCTCCCGACCTAGACAGCAGCAGTTTTGATAGAAGTTCCAAAACCTAGTGAGCTCCCTTACCCAGACAGCAGCAGTTTTGACATCATAGAAGTCCAAAACCTAGTGAGCTCCCTACCTAGACAGCAGCAGTTTTGATGGAAGTTCCAAAACCTAGTGAGCTCCCTACCTAGACAGCAGCAGTTTTGACATCATAGAAGTCCAAAACCTACTGAGCTCCCTACCTAGACAGCAGCAGTTTTGACATCACAGAAGTCCAAAACCTAATGAGCTCCCTACCTAGACAGCAGCAGTAAGCCTAGTGAGCTCCCTTCCTAGACAGCAGCAGTTTTGACATCATAGAAGTCCAAAACCTACTGAGCTCCCTACCTAGACAGCAGCAGTTTTGACATCATAGAAGTCCAAAACCTAGTGAGCTCCCTACCTAGACAGCAGTTTTGATAGAAGTTCGAAAACGTAGTGAGCTCCCTACCTAGACAGCAGCAGTAAGCCTAGTGAGCTCACTACCTAGACAGCAGCAGTTTTGACATCATAGAAGTCCAAAACCTAATGAGCTCCCTTACCTAGACAGCAGCAGTTTTCATATAACAGAATTTCCAAAACCTAGTGAGCTCCCTACCTAGACAGCAGCAGTTTTGATAGAAGTTCCAAAACCTAGTGAGCTGCGGACTCTACACGCTGCTGTAAACCACTTTGTATCTCCTCATTTGTAAGTCGCTTTGGATAAAAGCGTCTGCTAAATGATTAAATGTAAATGCTGTTTATGTAGGGCGCTCGCTAGATTGAGACACCGCCAATGTACCGTTTCACACAAAAACAACAACAACAACTTCAGTGATTTTATAGCTAAATGACAGCTCATAGTAAATACTCAAAATAAACACTAGTGTCTGCACAAATGTGTTCCACAATAACACACATTTTACACTCAGACTAATCGATAATAAAACAACAAAATACTCTAACTGCACCACGGTACCACCTTATGAAGCTCTGCATGATGAGTAAACGCGTCTTACCTGTGTGTTCGCCTGTCGTCCAGCTCAGACGTGAAAATAATCGCGTGAAGTTCAGCAATATCAGTCGCTCGCTCGTACGGTGCGCGTCCCTCATCGGCTCACTTCATTCTGCAGTCGGCAACGAGCTCGCTCTCGTGTGCCAGCGGCGCGGTCCCGCCTCCACGTGACGTCACGCACTATGTGTAAACACACGCACATACTCTTAAAGGGATAGGAGCGTATTAATGACGTTTCTACTGGATAGATAGATAGATAGATAGATAGATAGATAGATAGATAGATAGACAGACAGACAGACAGACAGATAGATAGATAGATAGATAGATAGATAGATAGATAGATAGATAGATAGATAGATAGATAGATCTGACATGAAGGTGTTATTTTAGACAGTGTTAAAACACACACTTAATTGATGTCATTGTGAGACTGTGTTCACATTAGCCGTCCTGCTGTGCTCACTCACACACACACACACACACACACACACACTGTCCTGCTGTGCTTTTCTGTGCTTCTCTATTGTAATGCGTTTTTCCACAAATGGCCTGTTGAATTACTTTACTGACGTTATTCCAGTTAGAATCTTTTATATCCTCAGTTCATAATCTAATGTAAAACTATAAAGGCTTTGTTTTGTTATAAATGAGATGAATTGCACAGAATTGTATTGAAAACTACACATCTATTGAGAATATGTGTGAATGCAAAACTTCTTGAAAATGCGATGCATTCCTGGCATTCTGTGAATATGAGTTATTAATACGGAATTGCACGTATGCCTTTAAGACTGGTCAATCACGTGACTTCTGGCCAATCAGGGCGTTTGTTTTGGTCTGGCCGCGCTGCGCTGTATTCACACACGTGGACGGGAAATTCCCACAGCTGTAGTGTTTGTGGCTCGGTCAGATGATGTTACCCTGACACAGGAAGACTTCATGAGAGCGGAATGATTTCACTACACCGGAAAAACTGCTACAGAAGAACCGAGTGGATAGAACAGGGTTTCTAGTCATGATAGACTACAGTGGAAACAACAGCTCTGCAATGGAGGAAATGCACTAGAGTTTCTGTTTTGGATGTGTCGACATCAGTTTGACAGATGTTGTAGTTAAATGTCACATCTGTTTGTGATTAAATTACCACTTTATTTCCCCAGCACAGCACTAATGCATGTGCAATTCAGTCCAGTTTAACAAGTGCACATGATAAGTGTTGCATTGTGTGAAATGACTTGATTTATGCTGATTACAAGCTATTTGAATAAATGCATGTAAAAATATTTAATTAAATCAAATACATGCAAATAATTAATAGTCGATTATGCCATGGAAAAACCCAATTGTTGGGTTTAAAATTTACTCACACTCACTTGCACACACTCACACACACAGACACATACACCCACACAGTCGCGCACGCACACACACTTGCACACGCAGACACACTCGCACGCACACACACACACTTGCACACACACTTGCACATGCAGACACACTCGCACACACACACACACTTGCACACAGTCGCACACACACACACACACACACATACACACACAGATATAGATATTTCTAATAAGTAAGAACATTCACAAACGAGTCTGTGCTCTGAGTAATGAAAGTGTCCTCCGCTCCTGCTGTTTGAGTTTGCTCTCGGCCTCTCTCTGTCCAAACACAGCTGATGCAGTGGCGTGTCCCGGCCGGGTTGGGGCAGGTGGGGGTTGTTATGATCTGCCCTTCTCCACCCTCGGGGCTTTTGACTGATCAATAAACACTTGGACAGCTGGGTCACACATTCCCTCACAGGGGCCGGTCCCTGCCGAATGCCTCACAGTTAATGTGGGCTCTACTAGAGCAGGTTTTCCTGCTTGAATGTTGATTATTTCCCCATATTCTCCATTGTTGCGGCTCCTCTCTTCCCAGTCTGTCAGTAACGCTCTGTTTAGTTCCTGTCTCTATGAAGCCCCTCCTTCTGAAAAGCACAGTGCTCTGATTGGTCGGCTGGAGCGGTGTGTTGTGATTACACACTAAAGATCTTTAAGAAGGAGAGTTTGCACACTGTCTGTTTGATGCAAAACCAAACAAACATGGCATAACAATCAGTGAAACAAACACTCGTCTGGTTGACATGGTGCACGCAGGTCAAACCGCACAATTGCACAAATATATTAAGTTACCTTTATCTAAACTTACACGAGTGAGTGACGTGTTTCAGCAACAAAACATCTCTGATGTCACATGTTTTACACGCTGACATACATATTGGCATATCGCCTATATTTATGGTTTATAATGATTATCCTCACTATGATTAAGTTTATTAACTAATTCTTGACTAAGCAGAACTAATTAAAAACTATTTGTGCAAGAACCAAATGCCAGCATTAAGTGTTTTCTTCCCTCCTGTCCTCCACACACACTGAAATCTTACTCCTTTTGTTCATTCATCCTGAAACAGATGCGGGTTTGACTCCAGGTTCACATGGAGTTTGCTGAAATCCTGCCAAAACATTGGGCTGTGATCAAGTTCATGCCTGGGACGCAGATACAGATCTCTATATAACTGTGTCCAGCACACACACACACACACACACACACACACACACACACTCACATATACACACACATAGTCACACACACACGCACGCACGCACACATACACTCTCAGACAAACACACTCACATACACACACACACACTTACATATATACACACGCACGCACACACACTCTCACACACACACAGACACTTACACACACACACTTACACACACAGACTCGCACACACACACACACTCACACTCACACACATGCACACAGTCACACACACACACACTCTGACACAGACTCGCACACACACTCAAAAACACACACATACATACACACTCAATCTCACATGCAAACACACATACACACTCAAACACACTCACATGCACACACACTTACACACACACACACTCTCACACTGTCTCACACACACTCACAGTCACTCACACACACACACACTCACACTCATTCTCACACACACACACTCACTCACACACACACACACACTCACACACACTCACTCTCACACACACACACACTCATTCACACACACACACACTCACTCTCTCTCTCTCACACTCACACACACACTTACTCACACACACACACACACACACACACACACAATTAGATATTTTTCTTACCCCAATGGCAAATAACTTTTTCTTGTTTTAATCATAAACATCACTAAATTTTAGGTTTCTCTGAAAGCAAGACATAAAATATTGTATCATTTTGCTTCTCAACTAAATGTGTCTTGTTTTAAGGATGTTTAGGTAATTATGTTGGAAAACACAGTCATGGAAGGAAAGCACATTTCTCAGAGTGAGAGTAAAGCCTGGTTCCAAATAATTCTTGCTCAATCATTAAAATCACAGCTAAAACTACAGATTTCAACATTTCCAGTGAAAATCTGATGGTTTTGTCCATGCAAATCATGATGTTCTGGGTGATTCCAGCGTGTTTCTCATGTCCTTCCTCATCTGTAGATATATGGGATTCCTTCTGAACTCTAATATTTAGTTTTAGACGTCCATCACATAATCATGAGCTCTAGCGATGACTGACTCGGTAAACACTAGCGTGACATCATTCATCAGGTATACTCCAGTCATTTATCATTTTGATTGGTAATGAGGGATTATATAAGGCAGAAAGTGCATGTGAGCGTCTCAATGGGCTGTCATACATGCATCTGTTACAGACATCTTATCTCGCTCTTCACAATCATAAATTCATAAACATGGGATGAAATAGCAGCACGGCGGCAGACACTGGACAAACACAGACTGACTCCTCTAGAGTTTGATCAATCACTCAGTGTTTACATCATATCCTGATGGCCATCTTCACTGAGCAAATCACTGAGGTTCAGATCATCACAGACGTCCTCCAAGAGACACTGCGTGTGAGACAGAAACATTCGCATTTCTGTTTAGATTTAAATCTACTTTAGCATGCTGCAAAACAAATATAAGACAAATCACAAAGACCCCTAATGAAATAACATTATATAACATTAGTAACATTAGAAATACTGTAATACACTAAAAAATCATGCAATTTAATACAATAAAAAGAAATAGACTTTAAAATATGCAGAATATATTTTATAGATTATATTTGTTTTATATATCAGTCCATTGGCCGCTGGTTAAAATTATATAACATTTAATAACATTACGAATAATGTTAGAAATAATATTAGTAATATTATATATAAATACATACAATTAAATTACATGTACACACCTCTAGATACAATTTAATAAAGTAAACTGCAATAAAATTAAATGCAAAAGTTAAATGTAATGCAATGTAATAAAATACAAAAAATAAGGGAAATAAAATTTAAAAAAAAACAATGCAATTAAATAAAATGCAATAAAATAAAATCAATAAATAAAATAAAATAATAAAACAAAATAAAATAAAAAACTGCAATTAAATAAAATGCAATGCAATGCAATAAAATAAAATAAACAAAATAAATTAAATAAAATAAAATAATAATAAAAAAAATAATAATAAAATAAAATAAATAAAAAACAATGCAATTAAATAAAATGCAATGCAATAACATGCGAAATGTGATTGCAATGCAATGTCGTTATCAAAATTAACCACATTTAGAAACAGACTTTGTTTTGTATTCTACTTGTTTCACAAACTACCCTTCATTAAGAGCCGAGTCTGTTGGATGATATTTGTAATTGATCAGAAGTATTGATTTAAATGCGTGTAGCACAAAAGAGAAAGTTGCTCTGCTGAATGCTGGCAATCAATGCAAACACACAGCAGCATGAATAATAAATATCACTGCACGGAAGACGCTGTGGACGAGTATATATGTAGGATTTGATGTGACATGTCAGTTGTGGTCCCGTTGAATAGCCGTCATTAGTATGTTTGTCTTTATATTGTTGAGCTGAAACTAAGTTGAATGATTCATGGGGGCTGGTTTCACTGAACTAACTCTGTTTCTATGGCAACAGCAGGCCGGGCTGGGGCGGGCGAGCGGGCGAAATAAAGGCGTCTGATCATGGCTCTGCTCTGATGGCAACAGCACCATCATTGGTCCAGTGTGGTGGCGGATATAAACACGGTTCCTCCGCAGGTCATGGAGTCAGATGAGGCTTTATGATTGCATCAGAAACCACAACCAGAACTCACACACTCTCTCACACAGACACACACACACACACACACACACACACACACAAGGCTGTGCAATCACATGCTCCACTTCCTCTACAGCTCTGCACCCTTTGAACTCTCTCTCAAGACTCAAGTGACTTTGATACAGGGTGCTTTATTGGCTTTACATGGCCAAATCATTAGTAACTTTATATACACATACATTTAAATTACATGTGCACAACTCTACATGCATAATATACTCTACATAAAATAAAATAAAAGCAATGCAATACACTAAAATACGAAAATACAATGCAATGCAATACAATACAAAAACAATCAATTAAAAAAAAAAAAAAAAAAAAAAAAATATATATATATATATATATATATATAATTAAAAAATTAAATAAATAAATAAAAAAAAAAAAAAAAAAAAATTTAAATACATAAAAAAATTAAGAAATAAAAAATAAATAAAATAATAAAATAAAATAAAAAATAATAAAGTTTATGGTAAAACTGTACATGCATAAATAAATGCAATGCAGTACATTAAAATACGAAAATACAATGCAATGCAATAAAATATAAAAATGATCAATTAAAAATAAAATAAAATAAAAAACAATGCAATGCAATACAATACAAAAACAATCCATAAAAAAAATAATAATAATAATAAAAATAAATAAATAAATAAAATAATAAAAAAATTAAATTAAATTAAATTAAATTAAAGTTTATGGTAAAAGTTTCTCAGGTCCCACCAAAACACTGAGCACATGAATCCTGCCTGGAAACCAGTCAAGGGTTTTCCGGCTGTTCTAATTGGACGAGCACCATAGCAACCACATGAGCACATCCACCATTCAGGTTAGGCAGAAAAGTCTCTGTGAAGAGTCATTGAGTCGACACACACTGACCTGTGATCAGTGCTTCACCGCTGATAACACACACTCGTCTGCAGGCTCATTAACCCTGTTTGGAAGAAAGTGGGATTGCAGATATCAGACACATCAGACACACACACACGTACACACACACACGTACACACACACACACACACTGTCTGCCCTGTGGCAAATTACGAAAACACAAAACAAAAAGTTAATTATTCTATTCTGCCGAACTATTAATAAAAGCTATAATGGTATATCAATGACACTGGTTATTATTGTTACACCAAGAATATTAATTATGCACATCATTTTACATTATAACATTTTTCATAACATAATAATAAAAATGAATTATGCATATGATTCCACACATTTTCGTCAAAAATCTACTTGCATATTCATGTTGTTGCATATAAGTGACTTCAAATCAGAAAGTTTTATTTTTAAATGTTTCATCACAGCAAAAACAGAAAATATTGTCACAAAAAAGAATAGAAACATAATTATAATCAGGGTTATTATTGTTAACTAAAACTATTAAAAAAATGTGTTTACTGGAATAAAGCTTAAATAAAATATAAATATTAGATGAAGAACTTTATTATATAACTTTATAAAATTAGGAATGTAAAAAATTAGAAATGTTTGCACTAAAATTACAAACTGGAAATAGATAAAAAAAAAATACAAATAAAAATTAAAAATACAAATAAATAAATAAATAATAAACTAATAAAAATGACAAGCATATAATAAAATGACTCAAATGTAAATTAAAAAGAAAAATTAAGCTATAAAAATAAACGCTAATTGAAAATAACATTATATGAGTCGGGACAGGGCTGTCACGGAGCGAGATCAGGCCGGGACGAGCCATGGCTGTCAGTCATCTCGGGTGAAGCGGGCGTGAATAATTGACGCGGGCGGGCAGGGCGGGTCATGTGGGTCATGTGACCCCTGCCACCCTTAGACAGACAGACAGATAGCGGGAGAGATGTGTCTCTCTCTCTTATTAAAGCAATGACACCTGATATCTGCACAGGTAACAGAAGAGCAGCGGCCGTCTGGAAAACAACCGATTCAGCCTCCCGAATCTCTGCAGTCTCAACAGCATAACACCCACTTCTGTCTGGAGCTGTGCTCAATATCAGGTTAAAAAGAAAAATGAGTTTTCTGCCAGGATTCAAGTTTATGGAAAAACTGAAGAAAGCTTAATGCATCTGTGAGAATCAGTCTGGAAAATTCCTTTATATTAACAAAGTACATTCGGCCCTATTTCTACAGACTTTTCTGAGACTATATTTAAAAATACATTAAAAACACAAGTCAAGACTTAAATAACAATGATGAAGATGTTTTCAATACCTGGTTTAAAGTCATTTTGATATATGTGGTGACATTTTTTATCAAAGTTTTTGTTCATTTAAAAAAAAAAATTATAGTAACATTGATAAATTATGCATAGTTACATGCAACTATCCCTAAACCAAACCAAACCCTAACCTTATAGTAAGTACATGTAGTTACTTAATATTACTCAGTACTTAAATGTATAATTACACTGTAACAAAGACACCTCAAAATTGTGTAACCCACTTTACTGTCCTTGTTACAAATGTAACATGTACTTAATGTAGTAATAACAGTAAATTATGCATAATTATAAGCAACTAACCATAAACCAAACCCTATTCCTAACCCTACCTTATAGTACGTACAAGTTGACAATTGATATTACAGTATGTCAATGTATAATTACAATGTAACTCTGACACCTTAAAATAAAGTGTAACCGTTTGCTCAAAAGTTAGTGCACTTCTCACAAAAAGTTAGCGCACTTCCTACAAAAAGTTAGTGCACTTCCTACAAAAAGTTTGTGCACTTCTCACAAAAAGTTAGCACACTTCCTACAAAAACTTAGTGCACTTCTCACAAAAAGTTAGCACACTTCCTACAAAAAGTTAGCGCACTTCCTACAAAAAGTTAGCACACTTCCTACAAAAAGTTAGTGCACTTCCTAGAAAAAGTTTGTGCACTTCTCACAAAAAGTTAGCACACTTCCTACAAAAACTTAGTGCACTTCTCACAAAAAGTTAGCGTACTTCCTACAAAAAGTTAGCGCACTTCCTACAAAAAGTTAGTGCACTTCTCACAAAAAGTTAGCACACTTCCTACAAAAACGTAGTGCACTTCTCACAAAAAGTTAGTGCACTTCCCACAAAAAGTTACTGCACTTCCTACAAAAACTTAGTGCACTTCTCACAAAAAGTTAGAGCAGTTCCTACAAAAAGTTAGCGCACTTCCTACAAAAAGTTAGCGCACTTCCCACAAAAAGTTAGCGCACTTCTCACAAAACTTAGTGCACTTATCACAAAAAGTTAGTGCACTTCTCACAAAAAGTTAGAGCAGTTCCTACAAAAACTTAGTGCACTTCCTACAAAACTTAGTGCACTTCTCACAAAAAGTTAGCATACTTCCTACAAAAACTTAGTGCACTTCTCACAAAAAGTTAGCATACTTCCTACAAAAACTTAGTGCACTTCTCACAAAAAGTTAGAGCAGTTCCTACAAAAACTTAGCGCACTTCTCACAAAAAGTTAGTGCACTTCCCTCAAAAAGTTAGTGCACTTCCTACAAAAACTTAGTGCACTTCTCACAAAAAGTTAGCATACTTCCTACAAAAACTTAGTGCACTTCTCACAAAAAGTTAGCACACTTCCTACAAAAAGTTAGCGCACTTCCTACAAAAAGTTAGCACACTTCCTACAAAAAGTTAGTGCACTTCCTAGAAAAAGTTTGTGCACTTCTCACAAAAAGTTAGCACACTTCCTACAAAAACTTAGTGCACTTCTCACAAAAAGTTAGCGTACTTCCTACAAAAAGTTAGTGCACTTCCTACAAAAAGTTAGTGCACTTCTCACAAAAAGTTAGCACACTTCCTACAAAAACGTAGTGCACTTCTCACAAAAAGTTAGCGCACGTCCTACAAAAAGTTAGTGCACTTCCCACAAAAAGTTAGCGCACTTCCTACAAAACTTAGTGCACTTATCACAAAAAGTTAGTGCACTTCTCACAAAAAGTTAGAGCAGTTCCTACAAAAACTTAGTGCACTTCCTACAAAACTTAGTGCACTTCTCACAAAAAGTTAGCATACTTCCTACAAGAACTTAGTGCACTTCTCACAAAAAGTTAGCATACTTCCTACAAAAAGTTAGTGCACTTCTCACAAAAAGTTAGAGCAATTCCTACAAAAACTTAGTGCACTTCTCACAAAAAGTTAGTGCACTTAACACAAAAAGTTAGTGCACTTCCTACAAAAACTTAGTGCACTTCTCACAAAAAGTTAGCATACTTCCTACAAAAACTTAGTGCACTTCTCACAAAAAGTTAGAGCAGTTCCTACAAAAACTTAGTGCACTTCTCACAAAAAGTTAGTGCACTTCCCACAAAAAGTTAGTGCACTTCCTACAAAAACTTAGTGCACTTCTCACAAAAAGTTAGTGCACTTCTCACAAAAAGTTAGCACACTTCCTACAAAACTTAGCACACTTCCCACAAAAAGTTAGAGCAGTTCCTACAAAAACTTAGTGCACTTCTCACAAAAAGGTAGTGCACTTCCCACAAAAAGTTAGTGCATTTCCCACAAAAAGTTAGTGCACTTCTCACAAAAAGTTAGCGCACTTCCTACAAAAACTTAGTGCACTTCTCATAAAAAGTTAGTGCACTTCCCACAAAAAGTTAGTACACTTCCCACAAAAAGTTAGCGCACTTCTCACAAAACTTAGTGCACTTATCACAAAAAGTTAGTGCACTTCTCACAAAAAGTTAGAGCAGTTCCTACAAAAAGTTAGAGCAGTTCCTACAAAAACTTAGTGCACTTATCACAAAAACTTTGTGCACTTCCTACAAAAACTTAGTGCACTTCTCACAAAAACTTAGTGCACTTCCCACAAAACTTAGTGCACTTCTCACAAAAAGTTAGCATACTTCCTACAAAAACTTAGTGCACTTCTCACAAAAAGTTAGCATACTTCCTACAAAAACTTAGTGCACTTCTCACAAAAAGTTAGCGCACTTCCTACAAAAACTTAGTGCACTTCTCACAAAAAGTTAGTGCACTTCCCACAAAATGTTAGTGCACTTGCCACAAAGTTAGCGCACTTCTCACAAAAAGTTAGTGCACTTACTACAAAAACTTAGCGCACTTCTTACAAAAAGTTAGTGCACTTCCCACAAAAAGTTAGTGTACTTCTCACAACAAGTTAGCGCACTTCCTACAAAAACTTAGTGCACTTCTCACAAAAAGTTAGCGCACTTCCTACAAAAAGTTAGTGCACTTCCTACAAAAACTTAGTGCACTTCTCACAAAAAGTTAGTGCACTTCTCACAAAAAGTTAGTGCACTTCTCACAAAAAGTTAGCGCACTTCTCACAAATAGTTAGTGCACTTCCTACAAAAAGTTAGTGCACTTCTCACAACAAGTTAGCGCACTTCCTACAAAAACTTAGTGCACTTCTCACAAAAAGTTAGCACACTTCCTACAAAAAGTTAGTGCACTTCCTACAAAAACTTAGTGCACTTCTCACAAAAAGTTAGCGCACTTCCTACAAAAAGTTAGCGCACTTCCTACAAAAACTTAGTGCACTTCTCACAAAAAGTTAGCGCACTTCCTACAAAAAGTTAGTGCACTTCCTACAAAAACGTAGCGCACTTCTCACAAAAAGTTAGTGCACTTCTCACAAAAAGTTAATGCACTTCTCACAAAAAGTTAGCGCACTTCCTACAAAAAGTTAGTGCACTTCCCACAAAAAGTTAGTGCACTTCCTACAAAAAGTTAGTGCACTTCTCACAAAAAGTTAGAGCAGTTCCTACAAAAACTTAGCGCACTTCTAACAAAAAGTTAGCGCACTTCCCACAAAAAGTTAGTGCACTTCTCACAAAAAGTTAGTGCACTTCCCACAAAAAGTTAGTGCACTTCTCACAAAAAGTTAGCGCACTTCCTACAAAAAGTTAGTGCACTTCTCACAAAAAGTTAGTGTACTTCTCACAAAAAGTTAGTGCACTTCCCACAAAAAGTTAGTGCACTTCTCACAAAAAGTTAGTGCACTTCCTACAAAAAGTTAGTGCACTTCCTACAAAAACGTAGCGCACTTCTCACAAAAAGTTAGTGCACTTCTCACAAAAAGTTAATGCACTTCTCACAAAAAGTTAGCGCACTTCCTACAAAAAGTTAGTGCACTTCCCACAAAAAGTTAGTGCACTTCCTACAAAAAGTTAGTGCACTTCTCACAAAAAGTTAGAGCAGTTCCTACAAAAACTTAGCGCACTTCCAACAAAAAGTTAGCGCACTTCCCACAAAAAGTTAGTGCACTTCTCACAAAAAGTTAGTGCACTTCCCACAAAAAGTTAGTGCACTTCTCACAAAAAGTTAGCGCACTTCCTACAAAAAGTTAGTGCACTTCTCACAAAAAGTTAGTGTACTTCTCACAAAAAGTTAGTGCACTTCCCACAAAAAGTTAGTGCACTTCTCACAAAAAGTTAGCGCACTTCCTACAAAAAGTTAGTGCACTTCTCACAAAAAGTTAGTGCACTTCCTACAAAAACTTAGCGCACTTCTCACAAAAAGTTAGCGCACTTCCTACAAAAAGTTAGTGCACTTCCTACAAAAAATTAGTGCACTTCCCACAAAAAGTTAGTGCACTTCCTACAAAAAGTTAGTGCACTTCCCACAAAAAGTTAGCGCACTTCCTACAAAAACTTAGTGCACTTCTCACAAAAAGTTAGTGCACTTCTCACAAAAAGTTAATGCACTTCCCACAAAAAGTTACTGCACTTCTCACAAAAAGTTAGTGCACTTCCTACAAAAACTTAGTGCACTTCTCACAAAAAGTTAGCACACTTCCTACAAAAAGTTAGTGCACTTCCCACAAAAAGTTAGTGCACTTCCCACAAAAAGTTAGCGCACTTCCTACAAAAAGTTAGTGCACTTCTCACAAAAAGTTAGTGCACTTCTCACAAAAAGTTAGCGCACTTCTCACAAATAGTTAGTGCACTTCCCACAAAAACTTAGTGCACTTCTCACAAAAAGTTAGCGCACTTCCTACAAAAAGTTAGCGCACTTCCTACAAAAACTTAGCGCACTTCTCACAAAAAGTTAGCGCACTTCCTACAAAAAGTTAGCGCACTTCCTACAAAAACTTAGTGCACTTCTCACAAAAAGTTAGCACACTTCCTACAAAAAGTTAGTGCACTTCCCACAAAAAGTTAGTGCACTTCCCACAAAAAGTTAGCGCACTTGCTACAAAAAGTTAGTGCACTTCTCACAAAAAGTTAGTGCACTTCTCACAAAACGTTAGCGCACTTCTCACAAATAGTTAGTGCACTTCTCACAAAAAGTTAGCGCACTTCTCACAAATAGTTAGTGCACTTCCCACAAAAAGTTAATGCACTTCTCACAAAAAGATAGCGCACTTCCTACAAAAACTTAGTGCACTTCTCACAAAAAGTTAGTGCACTTCCTACAAAAACTTAGCGCACTTCTCACAAAAAGTTAGTGCACTTCCCACAAAAATTTAGCGCACTTCTCACAAAAAGTTAGCGCACTTCCTACAAAAAGTTAGTGCATTTCTCACAAAAAGATAGTGCACTTCTCACAAGTTAGCGCACTTCCTACAAAAACTTAGTGCACTTCTCACAAAAAGTTAGCGCACTTCCTACAAAAAGTTAGTGCACTTCTCACAAAAAGTTAGCGCACTTCCTACAAAAAGTTAGCGCACTTCCTACAAAAACTTAGCGCACTTCTCACAAAAAGTTAGCGCACTTCCTACAAAAAGTTAGCGCACTTCCTACAAAAACTTAGTGCACTTCTCACAAAAAGTTAGCGCACTTCCTACAAAAAGTTAGTGCACTTCCTACAAAAACTTAGCGCACTTCTCACAAAAAGTTAGTGCACTTCTCACAAAAAGTTAGAGCAGTTCCTACAAAAACTTAGCGCACTTCTAACAAAAAGTTAGCGCACTTCCCACAAAAAGTTAGTGCACTTCTCACAAAAAGTTAGTGCACTTCCCACAAAAAGTTAGTGCACTTCTCACAAAAAGTTAGCGCACTTCCTACAAAAACTTAGTGCACTTCTCACAAAAAGTTAGTGCACTTCTCACAAAAAGTTAGTGCACTTCTCACAAAAAGTTAATGCACTTCTCACAAAAAGATAGCGCACTTCCTACAAAAACTTAGTGCACTTCTCACAAAAAGTTAGTGCACTTCCTACAAAAACTTAGCGCACTTCCCACAAAAAGTTAGTGCACTTCCCACAAAAATTTAGCGCACTTCTCACAAAAAGTTAGCGCACTTGCTACAAAAAGTTAGTGCACTTCCCACAAAAAGTTAGCGCACTTCCTACAAAAACTTAGTGCACTTCTCACAAAAAGTTAGTGCACTTCTCACAAAAAGTTAGTGCACTTCTCACAAAAAGTTAGCGCACTTCTCACAAATAGTTAGTGCACTTCCCACAAAAAGTTAGTGCACTTCTCACAAAAAGATAGTGCACTTCTCACAACAAGTTAGCGCACTTCCTACAAAAACTTAGTGCACTTCTCACAAAAAGTTAGCACACTTCCTACAAAAAGTTAGTGCACTTCCTACAAAAACTTAGTGCACTTCTCACAAAAAGTTAGCGCACTTCCTACAAAAAGTTAGCGCACTTCCTACAAAAACTTAGCGCACTTCTCACAAAAAGTTAGCGCACTTCCTACAAAAAGTTAGCGCACTTCCTACAAAAACTTAGTGCACTTCTCACAAAAAGTTAGCGCACTTCCTACAAAAAGTTAGTGCACTTCCTACAAAAACTTAGCGCACTTCTCACAAAAAGTTAGTGCACTTCTCACAAAAAGTTAATGCACTTCTCACAAAAAGTTAGCGCACTTCCTACAAAAAGTTAGCGCACTTCCTACAAAAACTTAGTGCACTTCTCACAAAAAGTTAGCGCACTTCCTACAAAAAGTTAGCGCACTTCCTACAAAAACTTAGTGCACTTCTCACAAAAAGTTAGCGCACTTCCTACAAAAAGTTAGCGCACTTCCTACAAAAACTTAGTGCACTTCTCACAAAAAGTTAGCGCACTTCCTACAAAAAGTTAGCGCACTTCCTACAAAAACTTAGTGCACTTCTCACAAAAAGTTAGCACACTTCCTACAAAAAGTTAGCGCACTTCCTACAAAAAGTTAGTGCACTTCTCACAAAAAGTTAGTGCACTTCTCACAAAAAGTTAGCGCACTTCTCACAAATAGTTAGTGCACTTCCCACAAAAACTTAGTGCACTTCTCACAAAAAGTTAGCGCACTTCCTACAAAAAGTTAGCGCACTTCCTACAAAAACTTAGCGCACTTCTCACAAAAAGTTAGCGCACTTCCTACAAAAAGTTAGCGCACTTCCTACAAAAACTTAGCGCACTTCTCACAAAAAGTTAGCGCACTTCCTACAAAAAGTTAGCGCACTTCCTACAAAAACTTAGTGCACTTCTCACAAAAAGTTAGCGCACTTCCTACAAAAAGTTAGCGCACTTCCTACAAAAACTTAGTGCACTTCTCACAAAAAGTTAGTGCACTTCCTACAAAAAGTTAATGCACCCACAAAGACAACAGCATCAGTGAAGAGCTTGAAATACAACATGTGATATGAAGAAAAGCAAAGGATAAAATCACAATTTTACTGTCAGTTTCATGCCCTTTTAACCTGAAAACATTATTTAATAATGTGTGTTAGATGCTAGTTATGAAATCAGCCGGGAACACTTTACAATAAGGACCATTAGTTAACATTACTCAATGCATTAACTAACAGTTACAAACAACGAGCAATGCATTTGTTACAGTATCTTTGGTAATGGTAGTTAATGAAAATACAATGTTTGTTAGTTCACATTAGCTCGGATTCATATTAAATAATATTAACACAACTTTTGATTTGACAAAAACGAGGGACTTTTCTTGTGATGCGTGTTTAAATGCCACTGAATGAGATCTGTGTAAAAGCATCTCTTCCTGAAGCAAGCGTTTACATTTGTGTTTCAGCAGCTGCAGGTCAAAGTTCAGGATCTGACCGCAGTCTCTCACTCACTGTTTTAGTTTAAACAGCAAATCTCTGGCGATGGTTGATCGGCCATCGGTGATGTAGACGATCTTAATTCTGCTGTCTTTCCTGTCCGACTTGTTCTGTCATGTTCACAGATCTCATGTGATTCACACCGCGGCTCTAATCACCACCTGCGGTTCGTCCTTTGTTACTCTGACCTCAGAGAGACACGACTGGATTTACAGGTTTGAAATCTTCCTGGTTTCCCACTTAAATCAGCCTCAATCCTCAGAAACACTTGGCATTTGATGTGAAGAACAATAGTTTTGGAAACAGAACAGAAAAACTGCTTTTTGATGCAACAGTGTAGGCAATTTAAATAACACAACACTTTAGAGTTAAATACTATATGAAAAAGATTATGTACAGTACATCAATTAGATGTGCATATGAATAATCTGATCTATATCAGGGTCATTTATGCAGGACAGACAGTAAATAATTTGTTTACCAAAAAAACATACAAATCTTACGGTGACACTACAATAAGGTACCATTCGTTAACATTAGTTAATGAACTAACAATGAGCGATACATTTTTGCAGCATTTATTAATCTTTGTTAATGTAATATAAATACATTTCTTCATTGTTTGCTCATGCTAGTTCACAGTGCATTAAATAATGTTAATAACAGATTTATTTAATAACAGAGTGTGTGTGTGTGTGTGTGTGTGTGTGTGTGTGTGTGTGTGTGTGTGTGTGTGTGAGAGTGTGTGTGAATGAGAGCGTGTGTGTGCGTGTGTGTGAGTGTGTGTGTGAGTGTGTGAAAGTGTTAGTGTATGTGTGTGTGTGTGTGAGAGTGTATGTGTGTGTGAGAGAGAGTGTGTCTGTATGTGTGTGTGTGTGTGTGTGTGTGTGTGAGAGTGTGTGAGTGAGAGCATGTGTGTGTGTGTGTGTGAGTGAGAGCGTGTGTGAGTGCGTGTAAGTGTGTGTGTGTGTGTGAGTGAGAGTGTGTGAGTGTGTGTGACTGAGTGTGTGTGAGTGAGAGTATGTGTGTGTGTGTGTGTGTGAGAGTGTGTGTCTGTATGTGTTTGTACAAGTGTATGTGTATGAGTGAGAGTGTGT